>ML681989.1:55255791-55355319 GCA_007922195.1 Podocnemis expansa
TTGTCTAGTTCACTAAAACAAACAAGGAGTCCTGCGGCACTTAAAGACTAACAAATGTATTTATTGCATGAGCTTTCGTGGGAGAAGATTCCACTTTGTCAGATGCTTTGAAGCTGTGACAAAGTGGGATTTTCTCCACAAAAGCTCATGCAATAAATATATTTGTTAGTCTTTAAGTGCTACAGGACTCCTCGTTTGTTTTAGTGAACTAGACAAACATGGCTGCCTCTTTGGATCTTGGCAACATGCAGGACTCTCATTGTTTTTTGCTGCACACAGACTAACATGGCTAACCCTCTGGAACTTATTTTCAAATGGTATTTTAGTTCTATCTGTAAAATAACTTAAAATTTGTATGAAAATAAATGTGGTTCCAAGTCTGTCACTAACAGTAATGATGGAGTCAAACGTTAGTGAGTCAGATACATGATTGTAATCAGTTAACCTAAATGCCAAGATAACTAGAAAATAAGCCCCCATTCTTAATAAAAGAAAGGGAAAAAAAACCCTAACTGTGCATGCTAAAAATAAATAAATGCATTTTTAATTCAGCAAAAAAAATTGACTAAAATAAAGTTAGATAAGGGCATATTTTAAGTAGATATGCTTTTCATTTCTCTATCCTAAAGATAGTGTACAGAGCATCAAATCTGAGTTTCTGATTTCTATGTTTAAGCTCCAGAACTGATACTCAAGGCTTGCAACTGGAAATATCATGCTAAATTATCACCTGATTGTTCTAAATTTACATATAAACTTAAAAGATGGTGTTAATTGGTGTTTATATATGTATTTTTTTTATTTCTCTATATCGGCATTAGATACCATACTCCTGTCATCTCATTTCTAAATTATCTGCAAAAAATCTAGCTTTCAGATTAAAGTTTCCTTCTTCCCCTCCCCATCCCAATCTGAAATAAAGCCAGAAATGGACAGAGGCCTGCGGGATGGCCATGGGTTCCAGCAAGATGCAGCTCCTGTGCGGCAGCACAGAGCCCGCCTTGAGCCTCTGGTTGATTGCTAGGATCCATAAGCCACAGCCCCAGGGTAAAAGTAGGTGGCAAAACACCCTATTTCCCATGTCACCCTTACTTCTGCACTGTTCCTGCCAGCCACATTGCATTCACAGCTGGTTGCTTGGCCAGCCCATCCATTGCTTAATTTGTGCTAGGACTGAGGCCTGGAACATCTCTCAATGCAAATTAAGCACTAGGGGGAGGCAGCTGGACCTGGAAATAATGGGGGGAAAGAAGCGGAGTTGTGGGGTCTAGGAGCATAGAACCAGTGGTGATAGAGGATGGGGGAGCCTGCAGGAATAAGGGGTGCCAGGGTGCCATTTTCTCTAGGCAAGCCCTAAGTATAGGCCCTAGTATGTCCAGGGCCAGAGCAGGGCTGGCAGAGCCAGGAGGAGAATGCTTGAGTGGTTGACAGGCTGGTTGTGTCGAAGTTAATGTCTGCCAGGCATAGGCAAGACTCCTCATGCTGGCAGCAGGTGACAACAAGGAGACTCTCAGCCCTAGGTACCCCACAAAGCCTCCAAGAAGATGCCAGCTGTCATAGGCTATATAAACAAGTAAATCTACCTAGCCAGCTTTTTGCCTTGTTTTGTTTCCAGTGTGTCTTTTTGCTTGTCTCCCTCTTTTGTTTTCTGGCTCAGCAATCCTTTGACCTGAGGTCACACATTTTTACATCACTGTTCACAGCAGAACAGAGCAGTAAACTTCTTGTGTGACAGACTGACTGTGTCCATGTTATCAGCAGATTTAAATCTTCCTGGTTAGGTTAACAGCTAAACACTCCATGCACTGTGCACTCCCTTGTTTATTACATTGCCACTGAGCTGAATAGGGAGGTGTCAGAGGGGCTGCTAGGATCCCAGTTTTGTCATTTTATAGAGACCCAGGCAGTTCATTCTTCCCTCAAGCAGAGGCAAAACAAACAAGGTAGATGACTCACTGCTTGACGTGTGGCTTCCACTTGCCTGAAGATGATGTGTGGTGAGTTATGATCTATCCAAAGCAAGGGAGCCCCCCCCAGACTGGCTACTGTGAGACACCAGAGCTAGGGGGCAGCTAGAGGTGATAGAAGGGAGATATATAAGGTCTAGACAGTAGTTCCCAAACTTTTTTGGCTTGAGGACCACAGACCACCCCAAAAAGCAGTATGCCTCCTCACCGATCTCTCATCTCCCTGACTGCTACAGGTAAACCATGCTCATCCAGTAGCTCTGTGCGCTTCACCAGAGTTCCTAGACAGTGCTCCCCTGTAGCTAGGGGGGGATGAAGATCAGTGCTCCTTTCCCTCTGGCTCCAGCAAGGCCCCCAGCATCTATAGATTCAGGCAGAGCACTTTGCAGTGAAGGTGAGGAGAACACTGATCTTTCCTCGGCTGCAGCAAAGAGCCTGCACCAGTCTTGTTTCTGTGAGGGTAAGTGCTCTGTCTGGGTCCTTACAGACAGTGGCTCCCTTTTGCAGCCAGTAGGAGGGGAGCCATGGGCCACTCTGAAAGTCCCCATGGACCATTTTTGGCTCCTGGGCCACAGGTTGGGAACCACTAGTGTAGAACGATCAGGCCTTGTTCCTCGTGAACTGAACAGAAGTGAGGTTAATCAGGAGCACCAGAAGAGGCCAATTAAGAATGAGCGAGGGTGCTGTTAACTCCACCCCACCCTCCCAATCCTTCTCCAGCCAGGCAGCTGGTGAGAGAAAGGAGAGCTAAAGAGAGAGTTGGAGGAGTCTGGTGACTGATGAGAAATAGAAGTGAACCAGGTGAAGGAGAATGTTGGGCAGGAGGCTTGCCTGCTAAAGCACTGAGGCTATGTCTACACTAGCCAATTAGTCTGGATTAAGCAAGTCTAGTCCAGACTAATTTGGCCCATGGCCACACTAGGCTTTACCTAGTCCAAACTAAGAAATTTCTTAGTTTGGACTAGGGAAAGCTTAGTCTGAATTACTAAGTACTTGTGGTTAGTCCAGACTTACTTGCTTAGTTCGAACCTAAGGATATGCAATCCTCAAAGTAATGGTTAGTTTGAACTTAAAAAATTTGAATTAAGTCATTAGTTTGAACTAGCTGCACATTCTAGTTCGAACTAAAGAGTCAGTTCAAACTAGAATGTGGAGCTAGTTCAGACTACAAAGCTGCAGTTAGTCTGAACAGGGCCGGCGCTACGCAGTAAGCAGCCCCTGCGTAACAAGAGGGCGCCAGCATTTTGAGGGGCATCAAAAGGGGACAGCGCCATGGTGCTCCCCTGATGACATCACTCATCTGCGCCGGCCTTGCTCGGCTGGCGGGGGGGGGGGGGCGGCACGATCCCCAGCGCCGGCCCTGAGTCTGAACTAGCCCAAGGTTAGTTCGGACTAACCTTGGACTTTTTTAGTTTGGACTAGCAAGTCCGAGCTAAAATTTCATATGTAAACATAGCCAGAAACTGAAAGGAGAGAGGAAAAGTAGCAGCCAAAAGTACTGGTGACAGTGCATAGCTGCTGCTCCTAAGGCCCCTGGGCTGGGACATGGAAAAGTGGGTGGTCTGGGTCCCCTGCCCCACAGGACTGGCCAGTGCCTGGAAACAGGGTCCACGTGGGGCACTCTGACCCTCCATGAAATAGAGAAGTGTGGGAACTACAGTAGCTGAGCCAGCAATTTGTCACACTACCCTCAGCTGTTCAGTCAGAAAAGACCCATTTCTGACCTTGGCAGCATGGCACCAGCTAGTAAGTATGCCCAAAGCATGTGAGATTGCTAAAATTAAAACATCTTCAGCCAGAAGATACAGCTAATTATGTGACAGCTGCCTGACATTTGAATCAACTGTTGACCAAAACCAGGTTGATTTTAGAATGACTAGTGTTACGGACATGGCACAGCTATCCTGGATTTTATCATTGATGTAACAGTAGGCTTCACAAAACCTGCCCCTGCTGAGCACATACAAATTCCCCACATGTTTTACATAGGTATTTCCTGTATTTATACATCTTCCAGTCTTAGAGCCTGTTATCCAGATTCTCAGCTGGTGTGTATCACTGTAGCTCCACTGATGTTATCAAAGAGCCCTGATATACACCAGCTAAAGTTATAGCTGTGCACATTCATTCCAAATCCCTTTACTGTTATAGTTTCTGCATATGGGATCTGATCCTGTGAGGTGCAGAATGCCTTGAAGGGGGCAGGTCTTGAACTCCCTGAGCTCCCACTGGCCTCATGCAATGTCATTGTCAGTGTCTGTGCCAGTCAATGACAAGTAGTACATTCTAGTGTGTACCTCTAGGGATTTGCAGGTAACTCCTATTCACTCAGACTACTTTGTTTCATCAATCCACTGACATTCACCACAGCACCAGGATGTCAACTTGAAATCTTCGTGCTCTGTGGTATGATTAATAAGCTTCTCCTCATCCATATCTGACATGTAAGCATTGAGTGCGTATGTGGCAAATATCCAGCTTTACACATATAAGAAACTCTTTCAGTGCTTGCCCTGTAAAGAAATTTCAGTTTCAGTGGGCTTCAACATTGCACTTTTGTGTTAAGTAGATCTATGGTCCTTGTCCAAGGAGTGCTCTATGCGGGGCCAATTTGTGACGTCTGTTGTTCTAAAATAAGTAACTTCTACATAGCAAAAACATGCTCTACTTGCACTGCTAATCTCTCTCTCACATAAAGCAGTGGTTTAGAAGGAAAAGTGATTGATTGTAAGTGATAAATGAAAGTTCTCAGATGTATAGCTTGGAGCCAGATCATGTTGATTTTAGGCAATTGGACTTCAATTTTTGTTTCACCTATATTTATAAATGGTATTAGTTGTTCTTGTTATGGAGAATCACAGCCTGTTTTACATAAGAATTAAAAAGCATCGTTTCAAATGAAGTAAAGTAAAAATGCATTTTATGTATCAAAATTTCTCTTGCAGTAATTTACCCTCTTCAGGTATCTGTTGTTATTGTTTCAGCAGAGAAACTGTACAGCTATAATAGGTAACAGCTGTGACGCTGTCTGAGTCTAGGGGACTGTTTATGATTATTTTTCATATTAATATTTCATATCTGCAATAATATATATGTGATATGCCATGTTTAGTACCAATAGAAAAGTTGTTATCTGCTAGGAATGATTCTATGTAGAGCGCGGTGCGGATACAAAAATGTGGAACTTCATCCAATTAACATCCACTCAGTGATAGAATTGATACAATCCAAAATACACATGCCACGGTTTAGCTGCATCTCTAACCACGTCTGCAACTGAGCTTGGACTCATATGCAGGATTTCAGTCTTGATTGGTTCATTCCCCATATGGGTCTCACCCACTTTTTCCTTTCTTGTTTGTGGTTCACATGCTGCGCTATCAATCATATTTCTTTGCCCACAAATGAAATTTCTGATTGACAGCAATGGCTTGCCAACTAGAAACAAGAAAAGGAAGAAGTGGGCAAGGGAATGAGCCAATCAAAGGCCAGCAGTGAATCTCCAAGCCCCACCTTGAGATTCTGATTGGCTGGCAGATCACAATCTAGGATTGGCCAGAGCTGTTCCTGGTTCCCCTGCATGCTGCCCACACAGATCACCACAGGGACTTCAGCAATGGATCACATTGTGATACAATAAAAACAAAAGCTGCATCTGTGATTTGACCCGCAGCCGTGGGTCTGTGGTTATCCACACCCACGGATGCGGATAACCATGGATCTGCAGCGGAGACCTGCGGATTTGCAAGGTTCTAATTATATGGTTAGATAGTTGTCAAATCTGTATTAGCAATATGTTTGGTCTATTTATGTTCCAAGTTATTTGATTCTCAGGCAATCTCAGAGTGGGTGTCTGCAAAACCATTGTTTTCTTAATGGCCCATTAAGGGAACTCCCAGCTATAGTGGACCTAGGAAGAAACCTGTTTGAGTCACCCAGGCTGACCATGCAATTCAACTCCATTTTGATTAGGCAAGGACTCTGAGAGGTGATAAAAGGCAGTGGCCCCATCTCCATTTTGTCTTCAGTCTGTCTACAACCAACACCCTCCTCTGGAACTATTCTACTGTGACTGAACAAGGGACTGAGATCCACCCAAGTGCTGGGTGCATACCAGAGGAATTGAACTAAACCGAAAACTACAAATTCTTCAAGGACTTGCTTCCTATGGACTCTAAATCATTCGTATGTATGTGAGTCACTTTGACCCTTTAATATCACTCATATTTTGTTTTCTTTTTCGTTTCTTTTTAATTTTTTTCTGGTAATTTGGATAAGATCCAAGCCTATGTTGTTCTGAGTGATGTGGCTGACCCTTTGGAGTCAGGAGAAACTATTTCTTTAAGAGACCCAGTGGCTAGGTGGGGACTGGAGAAGCTGACCTGCAATAAAGGGGGCTGTTTCTATTTTGTTATGCTTGGTGATGACCAGAGTGGGGAATCAGAAGCATGTTTTGTTACTGACTGGGAGACTGGTTTAAGTACCACCTGCCAGTGGTTAGGGGATTTGGTTTTGCAGCTTGCCCTGATTTTAGCACATTCAGAAGGTTGTGCCAGGAGGCCTGGGTCACAACAGCATATAAGTTTAGTTAAAAACAGATATATTTAAGTACCTTATCTAGATATTTATAGTTTCCATCTTTATAGTATCTGAGCCATTCACAATCATTAATGTATCAATTCTCTCTTTACTCCTGTGAGGTCAGTCACTATTTCCACTTTACAGATGGGGAACCAAGTCAGAGAAAAGTTAAATGACTTATCTGAGATCACAGAGGAATGCTGTGTTACAAAAGAATTGAATCCATTTCTCCTGAATCCCCAGCTGGTGTCTTTATCACCAGACCAACCAGCTTGGTGTTTGAATGCTGCTCAAAAGTATTTGGGAACATTTATTTAAAGCAACACAGCACCTTTGTTGTAAGTTATTCATAGCTGCTTTGATTGCTTTTCACAAACATTTGTGTGAGCAAAATTTGGCTTATAAGATGGTTTGAAAAAAGGAATAGTATTGTGAACATTTGTGTGAATATGTGATTATAGTGTCTATGATGATGTGGTAATCTTGAAAGTTCTTTATGGGTTTAGGCCATCATCCAGTCAGGAAGCAGAAACAGCATTATGTGACTTAATTGACTAACTGCACAGTATAAATGTCTCAAGCTACAGACATAGTGAATAGTTTGCAATCAATCCATAGGATGAAATATGTGCACGTGAGGCATATGTCCAATAATTATTAATAATGAATACCTTTGTAATAATCTAGGCCAGGGGTGGCCAAACTTATGGAACTCAAGAGCCACACAAGTTGACTATTAAGCCTCCAAGAGCCACACTAAGGCCCTGGCTTCTGCCTCTCTGCTCGAGCCTTGGCTTCTGCCTCTCTGCTCAGGCCCACCACGCTTCCTTCTCCTTCCTTCTCACAGCTCCTCAGCCCCTACTGGCTGCTTCCCCACACAGTCCCCTTAACCATGGGGCCTCAAACTCAATCACCACAGGGGCTGCCTGAGGGCTAAGATATTGGCCCAAGGGCTGCATCACTGAAACCTTTTCATACAACAGTTTTTAAAACTCTGAAGTGCCACCGGTTCATTTAATTAAAATTAAATTAAAAATTAATAGAATTCAAGTGATTGAAAATAAAATAATTAGGTTTAATTGAATTTTTTGAAAGGTTTTAATTAAAATTAAATATTTTAAAGTTTTTTTTAAAAAGAAAGAGAAGGAAAGAAACAAGGAAAGAATAGAAAAAGAGAAAAGAGAGAAAGAAAGAAAATAAGAAAGATGGAAGGAAAGAGAAAGAAGAGATAGAATGAAGGAAAGAGAGAAGGAATGGAAGGAAAACAAGAGAGAAGGAAGGAAGAGAAAGAAAGAAAAAAGAAAACGAGAGAAAGAAGAGAAAGAAAAAAGAGAAAAAAATATATATATGGAAGGAAGAAAAAGAAAGCAAGAGAAGGAAGAATGGAAGGGAAAAGTCAGAAAAAAGAAAGCAAGAGAAAGAAAGAGAAGGAAGAAAGGAAAAAGTAAGAAAGGAAAAAAGATGGGAGGATGAGAAAAAGAAAGAAAGAAAGAAAGAAAAGAGATGGGAGGAAAAGAAAAAAAGGAAAAAGAGAAAAAAGAAAAAGAAAGAGAAGGAAGGGAGAAAGAAAAAAGAAAGATGGCTCAGGGGCATGGTGGTCCCATCCCCACTGGCGGCATGGCCATCTCCCAGTCCCATAGGGATGACCGGGGTCCCTGCGAGACAGAGCAAGCCAGCCCGCTGCTCTCCCCTCCAGCATGGGGGGGGTGGGGCTGGAGGCCCCACTCAGGCTCACCCGCTCAAGGGACGGCCCTGCAGGTCTCTGCCTGCCTCATGACTCTCAGATGCCGCAGGCTCCATCACAAGGCTTGGGGGGAGAGGCAGTGCAATGCGGTCAGCGGCAGGACCCTAGGAGGAAGGCAAGCGGCTGCTGGCTTCCAGCCAGTGCGGCCACAGTGAGCCACTTCAGAAGCTGGAAAGGGGTATGGAACCCCTGAATTCTGGCTCTCCTGGGGCCCGCAGGAGGGAACGTCAGGCAAGCCCCACTTTTCTTTTCCAGAGCCACATGCGGCTCGCAAGCCTTACTTTGGCCACACCTGATCTAGGCACTCTTGGGAATAGTTTGTAAACAGAAAATTGTTTGCTGCAAATAATTCATCCAGTGCTGACTATCGGGCAAGAATTATTATCCCAATTCTAGCCATGGAAGAACTAAAAGGATAACTGTGGCTTAGTTTCTGTGATGAAGCAAGAAGTTATAGCTCAACTAAATGGTGCTAAGTGTGTCCTTTGTGGAAACCAGGGTGTAGATTCTTTGCAGACAAGTCTTCTCTGGCTTGTAGCTGACATCAGACAAACTGGACCTCATTCCGAATGAAGATGTAAGTAACTAGAAGTCACCAGAGAAATGGGGTTTGTCAACGCATCTTCATCAGTCAAACTGCTTTAAAGCAGTTTGTATGGGGGACTGAAATGCAATCCATTAGCTAGTCTATTCTCTTCTTCAAAAGGGGCAGCCATGTTAATCTAGGACAGTTAAACAAACAAGGAGTCCTGTGGCTCTCAAAGACTGACAAATTTGTTTATTGCATGAGCTTTCGTGGGAGAAAATCCCACTTTGTCAGCTCTCTTCTCTTTCTAATCCCTCCTCAATACTTGTTTCTGGGAGGACATTGGTGTTTATTTATATCACTGGGGGTATTCAGAACCAGCATATCATGTGCCTAGCTACCCTATGCAACCACACCTTCTTGTCACTCAATCGCTGCCACCCTCATCTTCCAGACACAAGTACTGGAAATGAAAGTTTCCTTTCACTGTCCCAAGCATTGTGTTTGAGGACTGATTACTTTTAAAGAAAGGTTACATGTCATTTGCACCCAGTCTTTGTGCTTTCTTCTGAAAATGCAAAACTGATGCTGACTGGATGTGGACACCTGTCTGCCATGTTGAATTCAACAACTCAGTTTCCAGGGGTCATCGAATAGCCAGTTTATGTGTCAACATTTGGTTACAAATGGTCCAGGGAGTGATTTGAGCTGAGAGAGGGGAGGTTCCACATTCCATCACAAATGTCTTGAGCTATCATGTTCTCCTGTGTTAAAAAAGTTGGCAGATAACTATCTGGAACTTCTTTTTTTGGTCAAGATATGAGATTCTGACAATGGGAAGGAAGCAACATAAAGCTTTAATGATGTTACTGAATTGAAGTAACACACTCGTAGAGTTCAAAATCAGTAACGTACACAGCATTTAAAAAAAAATCAATAAAATATGGCCTGTTCCTTAGGTTCTGTCCCACTTTCCAAGAAATGAAACTCTTCACTGAAAGACATAGCCATTCACATCTCCCAATATGCCACCTGTCAAAGCAATTTAAGATTTACTAGTGACAACTGAGTGTTGATGTCTGCCATAGCTATCCTGCAAATAGCTGGTGCATTCCAAGTCACTTTGCCCTTATGTCAGAGTTCATACCATAGTTTAGTTCATCTCAGCCAGTAATCCAATAGCCATTCTGAGTGAATCCCCTCACAGAAATATATGTAAGGGGACTGATAGCCCCTTACTGAGAGTGAATGGGCCTTTTGATTGGCCACTCCCGGCTGGAAGCAGGACTGAAACAGACAGCCCCAGGGCCAGTGGGAGAGGCCAGTGTCCCAGGATGGCCTGATTGATTGAAAGTGCTCCCCCGCCCCTGAGCTGAAACTGCAGGCTGGACATGCCTCGGCAAGCCAGTGTGTGTGTGTGTGAGTGTGTGTGGGGCCGAGCTAAGGAGGAAGCACTAAGCAGCCAGCAGCTGGGAGCCAGAGGACCCAGGAAGGGAGGCCAGGCTGAGCTGATTTGGGCAGAGGAGACCCACAGCAGCTGGACCAGCAGAGAGCCAAGTGGAGCTGAGCAGAGCAGAGCTGGAGGCAGTGACAGAGCCAGAGGTGCCTGAAGCTGGGGCAGGAGGCCAGAGAAGGAGCCCAAGGTGCTGAGCTCATCTGTTCAGCCCCACAGCAGGAGGGCCAGAGGAGCCCCACTGAACCAGAGCAGCAGCTGGGAGCCGGAGTTGCAGCCATCTGGAGCTGGGTGTGGTGGGCAGCTGGGGAGCAGTGAAGGGGGCTGACGCTGGGAAGAAGGGCCCTGCCCCTGGAGCTTGGGGACGTGTGGCCACAGCTGGAGCCTGCATCTGGCCCCCTGGATCATCCAGTCACAGCCAGGCCTGGGCAGAGGGCTTGCAACGTGGAGGACAGACTGTGAGACTGTTCCTCAGGCCCCAGAGACTCTGTTTGTAGGGCTCCCACACCAGGCAGCGGTGCTGGGGGTTTATTGTTCACCTTTTTCCACTTTTTTTCTATTTTCTTATTGGGTTATTCTTTTTATTTCTGTATGCTTAAATAAATTGTATATAGTGTATATAGTAACTGGTGGGCCAGAAGAGTGGTCAGTGCGGTCAGCACCCCGGAGTGGGGACACCCTAGCCCTGTCCTGAGAGACCACGATAAGAGTGGGGGTTGAGCCCCCAGGAATCCTGGGGCCCAGCCTTGTCGGGGTTACGGAGACTCCTCCAAACAGGAGATTGGGAGGTGAGCCTTTGAGGTCAGGCAGGCCTTGGGGTAAAGGAAGTGGGAGCAGGGACTCAGATCCTTTTGCTACCCACCTTCACCGGCGTGGTATACAAAGTCTGGGAAGTTGCCCACAAGAGCGGGTCCATCCCCCCGCTTACATATAGATCTGCAACTTATACTTTGGGGGGAAAATGAGTCACTTCACAACACCGAGAGTCATAGTTTGCCTTGGTATTTCAAGGCCTGTAGGGGCAAAGACTGCTTATTTTTAGATGTTTTCCTACAACATAAATGCTGCTTCTTGTCTTTAAAGCTCATTTTCAGACCTCATGCTGATGCTCTGCTCACTACATGACTGTTCTAACCATTTTTTTGCTCAGCACCACAGTAGAACTGAAAGCATCAGCAAAAACTCCAGCAGCTTTCTTTTTGGAGTCAGTCTAGAGACACAGTGCCACTGTTAGGCCTGATGTGTCAGATGTGTTTTCAATATGTCACTGAAGCAATCTTTTTTGGCACCTGCTTGCATTTGGAGTCATTGGGGTCTGCCTCTTAGAGTTTTCAGTGAAGGATATTGCATTAGCTTAAAGAAAGGAATCAATCACTTGCTCTTCTGCCATTCAGGGATACAGTCACCAGAAACTATTATTGTTATTTTGTAGACACCTGCAACTCTTAGTACTGTGTTACTAAATTCAAAATGAGCCAGGAAAGCAAACCCTGGGCACCATTAATCCATGCGTACATTAGAGCACTGACTCATTCCTAACTGAAGTGGTGGATAGACTGTGTTAAGGCTGAATAGATCAGTGTACTTAATGCTACCCATGTGGAGCTGTGTTCTGAAGTGCTGCAGGTTTGACCCATGCTTGTGCTAGAACTGGTTCCATCTGTCTTCCCCAGAATTCAAATAGGTGCAACAGGGACTTCTGGTTAACTATCTTACAGCTCCCATACCCAGCATAAGCACCACCATTAGGCCTACTCTCTAAGGACTGCTTCAGCCCATAGTCTCATTTCCTCTTTAGTCAGAAAATTAGTCCAGCCTCTGTTATATACAAGGTAGACTTAAAGAGCCCCACCTGAAGCAGTGAGTCAGCAGGACTCCACCAGCAGTTCCCTGCAGGTTTCTTAATATTTGCTGACAGGATGGGCCTGAGGAAGGAGCTCCCTGTCTTCCTATGCCCTGTATGACTAAAGTAAATGGTACATTACCAGGACATTAGAGGCATTTCATTGCCAGGTCTGGAGGGGGAGCAAGGACAATTCCCAGTGGCATTTGAATGTCTTTTAAAAAGAACTCCTTGTTTTTTAACATATTACCAAACAATCACCAATACATGCCGCACCGTATCCCAGATAGCAGGTAGGTGAACTACTAAGACATTTATTCACTGAGAAGATGTTCTGCTTCTAGTAAATAAGGTTGTACCTCAGCAATTTGCAGCCCATCAATTAGAGAGCAAGCTTTCCTTTACACCAAGTGTGGTGTTTGGACTTGTAACCAAACCCAGCATCTTTCATCTCCCCCTGTGCTTTCAGCAGTCTCCTTGGAGCACTGTTCAGGGAGCAAATCACAGTCTTCTTTGCTCCTGTCAGTGCACTTAATTCACCCTTCATTCACTCTGTTCTTGTGTCCCAGGTGCTCTGAAACATCAGTGACTAGCCCTAACTAATTGGAATCCCTAAACCCAATCTCAGTGTTACTAAATAGAACCAGATTTGGTCCAAGTGTGCATTCTCCCTGTTCACCTGTCTCCTCCCCAGCTCACTCAATAGTAGAACTGATATATAAAACTAAACAGATAAGAGATGCCAGGAATATCTTAATATCCTGTTGGGTCCATAAGCTTAGCAAAAACAGTATTAATCATGCAACCAGATACAGCTGTCTGTCTGCGACAGAACTTTCACATCAAGCATGTGTTTGGTTTCAAAATTAGGTGAAACTAACAGCCTGAAAACCACTGCTTGTTTGCCTATTCAGTTTGTATAAGTTTTAGAGATAATACAGCCCCTTGGACTTACCTCAGCACCATAAAATTAGCCCCACTGCTGATCAGCAAAGTGGTGGTTTTTCTGGCATGCTCTATTTTAGGCTTTTCACCAAACATTCAGGGGAAATCTCTGACATCGCTGAATAGGAGCTCATTGAGTACAGATACGTTGTTTTGGTGCAGGGTGACAACACAACTGATCAGAAATCAATATTTCCAGATAACAAAGATATTGTCTGTTCTATTGCAAATAATTGCTGGCAGATGACTAGAGCAGACCAAATATTTTGTAATGGCAGAATAAATGAATGTAATGAATATGTATGCTAAGAATAAAGTGCCTAAGTGAGAAGCAAGTTTAAATGAATTCTATTAATGGAGAGGCTTATTGGTAACATGCACTCTAACAGGGAAAAAGCCAAGCAGAAAGTGTGACTATAGATCATATCAGAATGTATAACTTATGCTTTTCTTTCAATTGTTTGGCAATTTTTTTTGGCAACAGCTTTGTATATACTAAACATTTACACATGGCATCAATTTTGGGGAGAAACCTATGTTTTCCCCCACTTTAACTAGGATGTTTGTATGTACTATGATAATGGATTTCATACATAAAGAACCCTACGGTGACTTATCATTCTCTGCATTTGTATATTCCCTTCTATACTGTAGTTTCCATTTCATGTGCCTGATGAAGTGGGATTTTACCCGTGAAAGCTCATGCGATGAATATATTTGTTAGTCTTTAAAAGTTCCACAAGACTCCTTGTTTGTTTTGGTGAACTAGAATAACATGGCTACCCCTCTGAAATAGATAGATGTGTGCAGGGCTGCCCATAACTACGGCAGGACAAACAGGGCTTTGCCCCATGTGCCCCGGAGTGGCTCGATTGAGCCTCTCTAACAAAGGGTGCGTTCCACACTGCTTGCTTGAGGCATTGATCATTGTGAGGGGCGCTGAAATGACTAGTTACGGTGCCGAATATGTGGCCCTTTATATTTTCCATTATTGGAATTCAGTTCTATAATAGTTTTTCTCCCCCATTCATTATGAATATGGACAGAAAAAGTTTAAAATCTTTTAACAGCCTCAGTTCATAGAGATTTAAGCCTAATCATTATGATTTTTTTGTCTGATCTGCTGCATAGCACAGGCTGTAGACTTGCATTCTGTAATGCCTGCCATCAAGTCCAGTAACTTGTGGTCGAACTTCAGCATACTTTGAAGACAGGCAGCCTCTCTTAATCTAAAGACTTTCACCATATCCCTTGGTAAAAATGTTTGAATGATTAATTACCCTTGCTGCTGCTTTTTTTTTTAACTCCTTGTTTCTAATTTGTTTATGTCTAGCTTCAACTTCCAGTCCCTGATCTTGTTATACCTTTGTCTGCTATATTAAAGAACTCTCTGCTAGTCTATCTTCTCCTTGCGGTGGTTCTTACACCATGATTCTATCTGAAAACATAAGTCAGTTGAATTCCCAGCCAATAAGAGCCTTGCAACAAGGTCACACAGAAGGGTTTGGGGGCCGGGGGCAAAATCTGAAACTAAGGCTCCTCATCCTTCCAGATACATTACTACTGATGGGGGGCCATGAGGGAAGGGAAGGGAACTGGAGACCAAGCCTTTCCATGTGGTACTGAAACTAAGGGTGCAGCAGCACCCACTTCCTTGAAGTACTAATATCAGCCAAATGTATGGCTTCTATCATATACAGGGTTTATAGTTTTGTCCAGTGGTTTTAAGCACCCACGCTATAAAAATTATTCCAGCCAGAGCTGGAGCCAGTTCACTGGGAGCTCTACACAGGAAACTGCTCACCTCCAGCACATAATAAAAAGTGAAGGAGCACTTTGTTTTACTGCTCAGTGTCCTAAGCAATTGCTTATCATGCTAAGGCCTAGCCCCACTCTGGTTCCAGCAGTCATGAGTTTGTCTTGAACTCATCCCAGGGTGACCACTCTGGTCCTGTGGGCCTGGCCTGGCTCCCCATTTCAGGCATTATAACCAGAGTCTGGGGTTACAGTGTCACTCATTGCTTGCCTGGATATTCTTCCGTCATTCCAGGTGAGTGCTCTAACCACTGGACTAAAAGTTCTGGGAGGCAGTGACTCCTCCTTTGGCCATTTTGTGTAGGTTTAGCTGTACTCTGAGCATGCCTGTCTTACTAGACTCTGAAGGCAGGGAAATGCCAAGTTGTGCAAGTTAGTCACTGAATGTCTGGGAAGTATTGGGACTTTGTGGCTGTGCACATGCCTAGCTGCTAAATGTTGGCACTTTGGGGACTTTAGCAGTAGAAATGTAAGGGCCTAGGGGATTTTAGACACCAACATGTAGAGGTGACAGCTGAGCAGTGGTTCTGTGAATGCTAGCGGAGTTTAAATGTTGGACATAGGTGCGTAAGATGACACTTAGGCATTGAAGTCCCCCTTCTGAATTTCAAGCTCAGCATTTTCCCAGCATCTCTGTAACTTGCACTATTTAGTCCCAAATCAGTGGTTAGGGCACGGGAGGCTATTGTAGATACTATGGAATGTCTGACCTACACAGAAACGATTACCATGCTTTTGCTTAAAAATAAAATAAAATAAAATAAAATAAAATAAAATAAAAGCTGTCTTTTGTTAGCGAAGAAACATAATGGACTCACTGAAGCTAGGAACACTGAGTTATATGTTTTGTTTTGTTTGACTGTGGTTTTTTTTAGCCACTTCTCCCTTGAGGTGCTGCAGTGACATTGAGAAATTGGTGGGTAGTTAGGTTATAGTTATGTAAATAGCTAAAAAGAACTTATGTGCAAACCTGTTTCAGCCTATGCACTTGGCTCCTCTTAAGGGCTAATATGCCTGTATAATCTAATGGGATTATATTATTTGCTTCTGTAACTTTATTTGTTGTTGCCCCTGTAATCAATATATGCTCACGGAGAAAGGCATAACAAAACTGCAGTCAATCAAGTGTGTGTAATATTAATGTAGGTAGTGCCAGAACTTTTCAGATAGTGAGCTAGATTTTCATCCCACTGAAGTCAATGTTAGTTTTCAAAGGGATAGCTGTGTTAGTCTAGTCCAGCAAAAAAACAAACAAAAAAACAACAACAACAAGGGGTTGTGTGGCACTTAAAGACTAACAGATTTATTTTTCGCATGAGCTTTCACGGGAGAAAATCCCACTTTGTCAGATGCTTTGAAGATGGATGAACTTAGTTTTGCCTTTCATTTCAACCAACCTCAAATCTGACATAGTAAAAACAATGAGAGTCCTGTGGCACCTTGAAGACTAACAGATTTCTTTGGGCATAAGCTTTGGTGGGTTCTAACCCACTTTGTCAGATGCATGACCTTCTCATGCATCCGACGAAGCAGGTTGGAGCCCATGAAAGCTCATGCCCAAAGAAATCTGTTAGTCTTTAAGGTGCCACAGGACTCTTGTTGCTTTTACTGTATAACAGACTAACATGGCTACCCCTCTGGAAATTTGACATAATACACAAAGTCCCAGCCTTGAGCATTTCTCTGACAATATATAATCCTTGAATTAGGTACCATTTAATGCCTCTGATGAAGTGGGTTGGAGCCAACAAAGGCTTGTGCCTGAACAAGTCTGTTAGTCTTTAAGGTGCCACAGGACTCACATTGATTTTTTTTAATTCATCTAAATCCTGAATGGCTCTGTGTACAATAAACACAAAAAGTGACTTGAACCAAATTCTTCTCCTATTCCAATAGATTAAAGTCTCTTATATCGCTGAAGGTAACAGATAGCTAAGGGGAGGATTTGGTGTTCTTGTGCACCCAGATTCTACCCTATATTTTCCCACCATTCCTTTCTGGTAGTGGCAATGTCTTCCATGGAAGCTGTGATGGAATTACTCACTTAGGCTAGGACTACAGTTAGAAGGTTAGTTCAAATTAACTTAATTCAAACTAAGTAATTCAAACTAATAACGATTGGTTCAAATTAAATTAATTCCAGCTAACATGGTCCCACTAGGAAAACCAATTTGAACTAACATGTCCATGGGCAGGACTTGCTAGTTTGAATTAGGAGAGGGGCACCATGGGAGTTGTGGCAAGATGACCCCTAAGAAGAGCCTTGCCGCCACCCAGTATATAGAGAGGAAGGCACCCTGGGAGGAAGAAGGTCAAAAAGTGTTAATTTGAACTAACGGTTAGTTTGAATTAACATGGCTACACTGGGTTAATTCGAACTAATAGGTTTGAATTAACCCTTACTTCGAAGCTAAGCGAGGTTTTATTACTTCAAAGTAAGCTTTCATTAATTCAGATTAAGGAACTCCTTACTTTGAATTAATGAAAACCAGTGTAGCCATGCATTAATTTAATTCAGATTAATCCTCATTAATTTGAATTAAATTGTAAGTGTAAACATACCCTTATAGCCTGATCCCAAACTCACTGAAGTCTATGGAAACATGTTCACTGTCTTCAGTGGGCTTTGGCTCACACCCTTAATTAGGTCACAGAAAAGGGAGGCATCCTTAATTTCCTATTGCACTTTTTTCTAGTTGAACAATTTTATGGAGTTGGGGTTATATAACTATAATTTACATTGCCCTCCTAACACATGGAAGGAAGCAGCAGAGTGGATTTTAAAACTCTTAGAGAGGAAACAGTAACAAGGAACTGAGGAGGAGGAGGAGAGATGAATCAGTGGTGGTGATGCCATGGATATGAGTGTGGATGAGGGGGAGTGTTGATGATGTAGAGCAGGGAGGTAGAGAGTGGGCAGAAGGGCAGGGAGGCGAGATGAGAAACTTAACACAATAAAATATGCATTTTTGGTTTTTTACTGAAGTGTGTGAAATTAGAAAAGCCCTGGAATTCTAAATATTTATAGAAAATTCCCCAACTAGGAACTATAAATAAAATGAATTGGAAGCACTATCAATTCCTTGCTCCTAAAATAGCAAGGGGGGGGGGCTCAAAAAAAGAAATGAAGGTCATTACCACTTGGCAATCATTTGGGAAATAGTTCAATTTTCAGAAGTTCCTAATTGACTTAGGGTCCTAAAGCCCCAAGTCCACAGTCACTTTAGCACCAGATTTTCAAAGATATTTAGATACCTATAAGAGTTAGGTGCATAAGTGCATTGGAAACCCTAACTAGGCAGCTATTTGCATCTCTAGGCACTTGAATACCTTTAAAATTCTATATCTGAGTACCACTTAAAGATATTGAGACATAGGGTCCTAAACCACTTAGGTGCTGTGAAAATTTTATTCTGTGGCTATACTGATCTATCTACTGATACATATGTCTGTGCTTACTGCCTTGGATGGTGTCATCTGGAAGATGCCAGCAGTAAGGGGTAATGAGGAAAATCAGCCTGTCTTGTCTTATTTGTGTAGCTCCTTTTATTCTTCAAATTGTCATTGTCAGTTGAGGGCTTTCCCCCACGCCTTGCTTTCTGCACACTTAGGGAGTGACACCAAGGCCTGACCTTTGTATTACTTGAATACAGTTCTTTGGCATAGTGCCCACTACTAATGGACTAATGGACAGGAAAGGTCTCCTTTACAAAGTACGTACTCTGAAGTTATATGAAACCCTTCCATGTTGGAGAAGGGCTACAGAGTCTAATGGAAGTTCACGGGGAAAATGCAGCGTGCATGTTTTTTATCTTGCAGGATGGAGGTAGCTTTGTGACTTTCTTAGGGGGCGGTGGTATATTTCTCAAGGCACTGAGTAGAGTGGTAATATAATCAAAAGCAGCTTAGAGCATGAGGTAGGCTGCTGAGAAAACAGCGTGGAGTACAGAGAAAGTGTGTTCCTTTTAAAGAATTTCTTGTCATGGAACTAAAAGAATTTGCACTTCCATAAGCCAAGGACTGTGAAAGAAGTATTTAAAATCTCAGTAAATTGCTCCATGATGCAAGTTCCAGACCATAAGAAAGAATGTGTCAATGCTATTTTGCCAAGGGAATTATCCAAGGGCAGGTAAGGATGGCATTACAGAGACATGAACAGGAAGCTGCCAGGGGAACCAAGGGAGACAGAACATTTCCTATTGCCAACTTCCCTAGGTGTGTTGGCCAACAAACAGCCAGACGCTGCTAACGATTTTTCGTTTACAGGATTCCCTGTGCCTGCTGGCAGATTTGAAACTGCTAAAACAAAATGGAGGTTAATTGTCAGGTTAAGAGCTAAATACCCCCCCCCCCCAAAAGTAAGAGTATGCACTCTCTTCAGAACAGAAATGTTCAGATTATCCCCTTCTTCTTCTTTTGTTTTTAGATGTAGTGATTCTGAAACTGTGGTTGGCCAGAAAGCTCTCTGTGATACTCCTGTGTTGGTACAATTTCCGGGGATTCCTGCTAAGTTTATCTTCCTCTGCTCCAGTTTGATTTTTGTCTAGCTTCAAACTGCAGACATTCGATTGTGTTGTCTCTCTCTCTCTGCTATATTGAAGAGCTGATTATTACATATTTGTTCCTTATGTAGGTACTTCTAGACTATAATCAATTCAACCCTTAACTATCTTTACTTTTAAAGACAGATTGAGCTCTTTGAGTTTGTCATTATAAGGCATGCTTTCTAATTCTTTAATCAGTCTCATGGCTCTTCTCTGAACCCACTCCAGTTTATCAGCCTCCTTCTTGAATAGTGGATTCCAGAACCAGATACAGTATTCCAGTAGTGGTTGCGCCAGTGTCTAATATAGATACAAAGTAACATCTCTGCTCCTACGTGAGATTCCAATTTATACATTTGAGGATGGCATTAGCCCTTTTGGCCATGGTGTTATAGCAGGAGCTTATGTTCAGCTGATTATCTACCATGACCCCAAAATCTTTTTCAGATTCTTCATTTTCATGTGTTCTTTAACTGTCATCTGCATTATTGCTATGTTCCTGTTTTTCTAGTTTTAATGTCCTTGTAACAAAAAATGGAAACTGATCTTTAGCATTCAAAACCAGCTTGGCTTAAGTAAAGAAGATCACCACCACCAAATACTCTCCATTCCTTTCTAAGGTCTTAATTCAACAAACCATTCCTTTTCAGCAAAGCACGTAAGCATGAGTTTAATGTTTAAAGTCATGGTTACATTCCATGGATTGTAATGTAATTTAAGCACATGCTTAGAAGTTCTTTCCTGAGTGTGAATGGAGTTAAACGTGCTTAAGTCTTTGCTGAACTGGAGTCAGAGAAAGTATCAATGCTGTCTAAATCCCAAAGCCTTTGCTCTTGATCAGTACTTCATCTCCAATGATTCATCTCCATGATACAATCTTGATTTTTTTCTCTTGTTCATGGCACCAAAATAAGTGTCTGTGGTAGTAGACCCTCTAAGATGATCACCAGTTGAGGTGCTGTATATGGAGTCTTTTGCAGATTTTAAATGTCTTCATTAACATGTGCCTCCTTCCTCTGGAAGAGTCTGTCCTGGTTTGGGTATTCATGGCTGGGTTCTCCAGAACTGACTTCAGAATTCCATTCAATATTGCTCTTAGACCATAGTTATCTGTTATTCCGCCATGAGGTCTCACAAACAGGCACTGTGACTTGGGGAAGAGACACACAGCTCAGTTGACTTCTTTTCTAGATCAGATTTAAAATGGAATATCCAGCACTTATGAAGCTTATACGTTAAATACATAGTAACACTTACTGTATTTACATGTATATTTTTAGAAGAGGCAAAAGGAGGATTCTGTTTATGTACTCCTTAAAGATCTATTCATGCAAAGTGAAGACTAGGTCTTCTGCTTTCTCTGTGGAAAAGAGGGTCTTCCCTCTATTTCAGCGACTGCCTGAAGAAAATACTGTAGTGAATACATCAGTTTACAGACAAACATAGAGTACATACAGTCCTATCATTCAGGAAAACCTTAACCCATGGAAACTTAATGCAGGAATTTTTGTCAATTGGTGCACACAAGAACCATCACTTTTCCATTCTCTTTCCACCACAGGTCAAGTTAATCCCTGGCATAATTCTGTGGACATCAGTGAAGTGACATCTAAGATGATTTTAGCTCATTATGATGGTAAAATGATGTGCATAATTATTCCTAAAACTGGATTTCAGGAGGGGGAGAAGAAGGGTCTAATGAGCAGAGAACTGAGAAGCTGACCTGTACACCACACCTCTAATCTGACTCTCTGTGGTCGCAGGCAAGGCTTTTAACCTGTCTGTCTTGCTCTCCCAAATCTGAAAAATGGGAATGATAATACCAACCTCACAGGAACATGGTGATGATTAGTTTGTGTTTGGATAGTGCTTAAAATATAATGGGCCAAATTCAGGCCTGATATAACTTCAGAGAATGTAATGGTCTTAAATATTGGTTTTAAATGTTACTTTTTCAGTGATATTCCATGGGCTCAGTAACTTGAGACATCTGCAGCCTCAGATTATGTGCAGGGGGGAAACATGGGCCCAGATTCTCCTTTTACTATGCTGGTACAAATCAGAAGTATATCCTCTGAAGTCAATGGACTTACATTATTGTAATACTGGTGTGTAAGTGAGAAGACAATCAGGCACATTTACTGTAGGCTGCTGAGATTTGGAGAACAAAATTATGGGGCTTAGTCATCAAAAATAGGGATTAGTCATCAGAAGGAATCTTTTCCTCCTAAAATATAAAGTTATAAAGTTTACAACAAACCAATAACAGAAATGCCTATATTGCTTCTCATCAAGTAACATTCCCTCCCATAGCTTGACACACATACTCCATGTCATGTTCTTGTTTCACGTTCGTTCATGCTAGTGCCCATAAAAGGCTTTTGGTCTGACTGTCTTGTTATCAGCCCATCAATATCCTGACACTTCCTAGCTATTAATCGTGTGTTGAAATGAAATTAAGTTTCCATTTATTTGGCAGAATGATCCCAGGACTTCCTATTTGGGGAATACAAAGAATAATGCATCTGCAGCTTGCAGGAAGTCAAAGGCTCTGATTTCCTGCAGAGGTAGTACAAGAACAAACAGGGAACACATATTTCACAACGGCAGTCGAAAGTGCACGTAAGCACCCTGGCGGCCCCCAAAATGAAAACAATTGGAAGGGGAACATCCCTAGTCCCAAAATCATTTGCTGTTGCTTACACAATATGCCATTTTAAAGTAGATGTTGTTCAAGGTTAATTATTTTTCCAGGTGATTATAAAACTTTCCCTTGACCTGTGTCTTAACTCTTACATCAAAAAGATCATTCAAATGAAGAAAGTAAGTTACAGTCACAATCTGAAAAACACAGTGATATCTTCCTTTCTGTCTCTTTAAACATACTGAACCAGATTCATCCTACTGCAAACTTCACTGAAATAGATAGATTTACATCAGGGTGAACATGTCTTTCCTGTTTAAGGGTGAGCCTGACTGAAGATACTGTATGTACTTGTCATTGCTGTTAATCAGCACAGAATTTAATCTGGACAAATCAAGCAGCAGACCAAATCATACGCAAGTTCAGGTTGTGACTTAAAATGAAAAACATGTGGATAAGTACAAGTAGCAACCAACCTTCTGGGGTTATACAATGTAAAAAGTGGGGGAGATCTACTCTAGGAAAGGGGTGTTAGTAGTACCATAAAGCAACTGAGTACTCCTTTATGCACAAAAGGAAACACTTTAAATTGCCCCCCAAATTGCCTTGCAGTTGCTGTATATAAGAGACTCTTCTACCTGGATTTTTTTACTGCTGCAGTTACAAGTAATACTTTTTGGGGGAGGGTCAGTGGATTTAATTTTGTGCATTTGATAGTACTTTATTATAGTCTCATTCACAATTGTTTGGCCATCGTCAACACATTCATCCCTGCTGACTATTGGTAGAAGAATTCCCATTGTTAATCTCCTGGGTAGGTACCATATTGCCATTAGAGCTGTGCATAGTAAGACCTAAAAGTCAAAAAGCTTGAGCCTGATCTCAAACAGTTTCATATCAACAAACTCCATTGCTTTGTCTGTGTAACCCTTCTGCCAGGGCAGGCTGGCAGACCAAGGGCTGGATTCTATAGCTAGGGGTTTCACAATAATGTAGCACCACCAACCGGCTCGAGCTCCCACCCAGATTTCTGGGAAGCTCTGCACTGTTCTCTGGGCACCCCAAAGAGTAAGGCTTCCCCACTCGCAAGCACGAGTCTGAGTGTAGTAAACAGAACATTTAGTAGTAGTGAAACAGAGTGTAAAAGGCCAAATAACAGAAATCAGCATTGATCTACCAAATCAGTACAGAGCAAAGTTCCCAACAACCCACACCACATAACAGAACATACCAGATTTAATGGCAAAACCGGCACTGATCTGAGGAATCAGTGCTAATCAGGCCTCCAACATGATCCCACATATCATAATAGCAAAGGTAAACTCACTAGCAAAATCAGCACTAATTTGGAGAATCAGTGCTAACTAGGCTCCCAAACAACCCTAGGATACTTAGGGAGTGTCTTTCATGCCAGCTGTCTGCCAACACCACCTACTGGTCACTCACTTCATCCAATAGCACTGTCCGCTAGCTCCACCCCCCAGTCACTCACACCGCCTAGCTCGCTACTCTCACCATCCGCTGGCTCCCCTTCAGTGATCTCAGCTCAGAGACAGGATTTTCTCTCTACTGATTTTAGCTCAGAGAGAGTTTGTTTCTCTCCCTAGTGATTCCAGCTCTTAAGTAGCTGCAAACAGCTACCTTTATCTAAATGGCAAAGGCCTCAGAAGAAGTCTACCCATAGTTATCATTAGACAGGGAATCAGTAGGGGGAGAGGCCAAAATAGCCTCAACCCCCCACCCGTCTCTTAACTTTTTTCTGGCTGAAACATGCAGTTGCCTTTCCTACAAGCCTTCTCTTAACTAGCAGTTTTTACCCTCTAATTAATCCAGACGGATTTAAAACAAACAGAGTAGCAATTTACAAAAAGACAGTATTTTATATTTCCCCTCAGTAGAATTACAGATATTGACAGATTTGTGATCAGATTAACCCCAAATACCATTACCCACCATACCCTGCTCCCAGTATGCTAATACCTAATTGTGCTCTTTGTGTTCATGCTAATACAGGACCCATGCAGATTAGGTGCCTTCCCCCATCAGAAGCTGTTAGGCACAGCTTCTAAGCCTGCATTATACCTGGAATTATTTTGGATCAGTGCCAGTGGAAAAGAGGAGAATCAGACCCTACAGAATGTTTAGAAAGTGCAAAAACTTGGTCTGGTACATTTAACTGGGGAAGGAGTGACTAAGCGGAAACGGAACTAGTTCCCTGTTCCCTGGGAAGAAAGTTTGGCTGTTTGCATTATTAATCAGCCAATGTCTAGAAACAAATGCAAATTGTTGTTCTTTAGGTTTTGTCTGAGTAAGGGTGAACTGGTTTTGAAAATCCGAACCCAAGGGAGGCTTGAACTGTTCCGTGATGGCATTCATCTGACAAAGGAAATGCTTTAAAAAAATCAACATTATCTGTGTCATTAAAGCCTTATTGGGCATGATCCAGCAGTTCTGAAAGTATTGTTTGCTTAAGCAGCACAGGACATGGCCCTCTGTTCTCAAAGCATTAGCACACTGACATTATGAATGTCAAAATAGATCAAAAGAGCCCAAAGAGAATTCCAGTTAGACCAACTCCATTTACTTAAACTCATTTCCTTCTGCCTTTTGTGTTGGCTTGTGAAGCTGCTGCCACATTGCAAGTCTCACTGCCTGCACAGTGGTGGAGGAGCTGATGAGAAGGCTGAGTCTAAAGATCAGCACCAAAGACTGAGAGCAGGGATAGGAATAAAGGCTATGTCTACATCTAGCAAACTTAGTTCAGACTAGCAAGTTTTTAGTTCGAACTAACCGCTTAGTTTGAACTTTTAAAGTTTGAACTAAGCGTTAGTCTGAGCATTACCCATGCCTAGTTCGAACTAAAGTTCAAACTATGCACATAAGTTTGGACTTCCCCCAGTACTTACAAGTTTAAACTAAGATTTCCTTAGTCCAAACTAAGAAATTTCTTCGTTCGGACTAGGGAAAGTCTAGTGTAGCCATGGGCTAAATTAGTCAGTCCAAAGGCTACGTCTAGACTGACAGTGGCAAAATCGCTGCTGTCAGCCCGGTGTTCTAGAATGGTTTAGCAGCGAATCTGAACTCACTGCTGCTCTCCTGGAAGTTGGCCCTAGAAGTCCTGGAGGCCAGGAGACATACGGGAAAGCCGATTGCAAGGAATTTGTGGTGGACTTTCCCCAGTGTGTCCCAGCAGCTTAGGAAGTCACTGGCATTTATGTAAGGCACTTTATGTGCCTTGCGTAAATGCCATTTGACTGCTGCCAAGAAAAGCCCTAAGTGTACACTAGGGCAAAGATACCAAGACATAGCTTAACCCTTGACTACTACTGCTCATAGTTGGTTGCTGAAGCTTCTCCTGGGGAAGTCAAGCTCCCTGGCCCTGCACTGCCCTGCCTCCTGCAGGGCAATGTGGACCCTTTCCCCACTGCTGCACTGTCCTGCCCTGGTGCCTTTGGTAGGAAGTTGAAGGCAGTCGAGTAGAATGGGAGCATGAAACCCGGCCTTTTGGCTGGCCCTCCCCGGCACCACTGCTGAACAGCCAGCCAGGAGACAGGGTGGGAGAGCAGAGCCCAGCCTCTGAGCCAACCTGCCCTGCCCCACCCCTCCAGCATGGGGACAGCAGGGGTCCCCAACAGGCCAATCGGCCCTGGGCCCCACCCCTCCAGGGACAGTATTGTCTGATCAGCCTGTGGGGTTAGGAGTCAATGCTCACTCAACTCCAAACCAGCAAGAGGAATAGTGACATTTATGAAAAAAATGTTACATAGTATGCTGGAGAGGGGCCAGAGCAAGGACACACAAAAGTGCTGCATTAAAATCAAAGAGCTTCCGCAGGCATATAAGCAGGCTAGGGAGGTGAACAGTTGTTCAGGATCTGCACCAAAGATGTGCAGGTATTGTGAGGAGCTGGATGCTGCCATGTAACATCGATGCTTAGAAGACTCCAGGATGAATGAGGATGGCTATGGATGAAGAGGAGATAGTGGTGGAGGAAAATGGGGTTCAGGAGAGTGGGGTATCAGTTCTCCTGAAAAGCCAGGATCTTTTTATCACTCTAGAGCAGCCTGCCCCACCTTAGCATGACATCAGTGACTAGGATGCAGGGAAGGCACATCCGGTTAGGGTTTGATCATTTCACAGGTCCATTCCTTTCCTAGCCCCAGGGGATGGGAGAAGTCATCTGGCTACAGGGTATGGATGATGGATAAGTGGCCCTGGGTGCTGATGGGCACAGAGCTGACCTGGGGCAGGGGAGAGAATGGGCCAGCAGTGTGGAGATGGCGAAAGGGACTGAAGGAACAGGTTGGTGGCACAGAGACAGCTTGTGGGGAGGAACTGGGCCAGTGGTGGGGAAGATAGCAGGTGGAGGCCATTCAGCCACAGGGTATGGGGGTGGAGAGGAGGTCCTGGGGGACTTCAGGGAGGAGGCAGAAGTGTGTGGGGGGATACAGAGCTGTGGTGCTTGGGACAGGGTTGTGAGTGGTGTGGGTGAGGGAGGCACCCATCAAAGATGTATCCCATGGCACATATTTTACCCTCCCCTGGCCCAGTGTCACTACTTGAACATGAACAGAGTGTCAATGTGCAAGTGAATGCTTTGGTTGTTGTCCTGGGAGATGTCTGAAAACGTCTCATACAGGTATTCACGAATCCTTGCAAGAAGGCTTCTGGGAAGGGCAGCCTTCTCTCCCACAGTATGGAACAAAACTTTGCCTTACCACTCAGTTATTAAAGCTGAAGGCAAGATCATGGCACACAGCAGGGCAGCATAGGTGCCTAGTGTGCCCTGTGCTGCTTGCAGCAGCTCTTCCCTTTTGTGTGGCTGCAGGAGACTGATGTCACACATGGTTGCCTAGGGAAGATGATGCAAAAATAGTCACCAAACAAGACATCCACCTCCCATGAATCCGCCTCTGCTGCCCTTCATTGTGCAGTAGTTACAATCTGATGACCTGTATGTCTCCAACGCAAGTGATGCTCTTGCAGCACATTTGCTAGATAGTGCCAAATTCTAATCTGTGTGTCTCTGTAAAACCTCAGACAATGTGTGACTGGATTGTGGACAGGTTTTTCTCTCGCCAGTGCCATGCTGTGGAGCCTGAGACTCCTTCAGAGCCAATATCAAGTGTCTTGCTCAACTTTCTCACCTTCCATTCTGCTGATTGTATGCTGGAATCTGCCTCTTCATCAGGGGTGTTGCTGGTGCCTGGCACACAGGGCCCGTGCCCTGAATGCCGGCGCCAGTGCCCTGGGTCCTGACAGGGCCCCGCCTCTCCCGGTCTCCGTCTGGATTGGGCCGGAGATCCAGGGCCCAAGTGCCTGTGGCAGCGGCAGCCGCTTCTGCCCCCCCCCCCAAGGCTGTGGGGCCCTGTGGCTGTGGCTGCTGCTCCCCGCCCTGTCCCTGGCCAGGGGCATGGCCTGTGGGCAGGGGGCAGGGCCTGGGCCGGTGCCCTGGATCATTCCCCAGGGCAGCGATAACCTGGCTCTTTATCCTTAACTCATTACAATTGTATATCTCATTGCAATTCAGTGCTTTATATGTGTTGTTATGTAATTTTTCACCTCCTGCAAAGATCAGGCTCAGCTCACTCCCAGAACCTGGCACACATCCCTTTGAGGTGGACTGTCTGTGTCAAAGGAAGTTACTTCACTCTGCCAAGTGGTGTGCAGTCAATCAGCTGCCACAGTCCCAAATCCTGGTGCACTGGCTCAGGGAAATAGCCAGGGCAACTGGAGGGTGTGCTGATTCAGCTTACAGCCTAAGTAACCCCCCAGCTCTGCTGGGATCTTGACTGCAAATTAAAGTTGCCATCCCTCAGCTGAACCCTTGGGAGTGAGGCATGGAAACTATTCCTGATCCTATTCCTGGGGAACTTTCCCATGGGTTCATCTTTACTCAGCAACAATGGAACATTGACTGGATTTTATACCCACCCTCTAAGACTGTGGTTTCCAACCATTTTGGCTTGAGAGCCACAGATGCTATTTTTACAGCCCTGAAGGGCCATTGGCAGCTGCCCTTCTCCCCTTGCCCAGTGCAGTCAGAGAAGAAGGAGCTCACTGAGGAGGCTGCCTCCTAGCTGATTTCCTGTCTTCCTGGTTGTAGCAGGGACCCATACACATTCTGTTAAGCTGTGCTCCACCTGGGTCCCCAAGCAGGGCCAGTCCAAGGTTTTTTGGCACCCTAGACGAATTTGACTTTGGCGTGCCCCTCCCCGCCATGCAGGGCTGTCCTGGGGCTGGCTGGGGGAGGCACAGAGGCAAACCACCCTGGGCCCCGTGGTTTGGCGTGCCCCATGCTACCCTCTTGGGGCCCACACTGTTCTGAGGCAGCAGGGGGTGCCATGCTTTCTGGCCCCACCCCTGGAGCAGAGCAACCATGCTCCGGACCTCCCCTGGGAGCATACCAGCCAGCCCAGGAGCAAGGTAGGAGCATGACAGGAGCACGAAGCCTGGCTTCTGGCTCAGGGTGGCCCCACCTCCCCGTGCCAGGGGAGTGAGGGCTCCCACAGGGCCGATTGGACCTGCCCACTCCTGAGGGATGGCCTTGACCATATGACTGGCTAACACTGGGCTAGTGAGAAAGACTGAACTGCCAAACCTTTCCCCCTGTGCAGCAAGGCTAGGTGCTACTCTTATGAAGCTAGGCTGTGACACATTTTAACTATTCACTTACACAGCTGTCCTGAACAACAAGGATGTTGCTACACACAGGAGAAAGATTTGGGGCACAAGGCCCCGAACCCACCCTCCTCAGACCTGGGCCCCCTTGACTCCAAGCCAATGCACAGCACAGATTGCAGCCCCCACCCCACAAACTCCCCCTGTGCTGGGCTGGGAGCACAGCACCACGGGGCTGGGCAGTCTCCCAACTCCCTCTGACTCTAGAAATAAGCCAGAGAGCCCCCTTGCAATGCTGTGCCAATGGAGCTAGCAGCAGCAGGGGTGAGCTACCATCATACAGAGCCCAGTGGGACTGCCCATGTCCAGATTGACCTGACTCCCTCCCACCCCAGTGAGGAAGCTAGCAATGGGTCCAGGCAGCAGGCACAGCTCTCCCCAGGCTAAGCCTAGCACAGAGCCAGCAGGGGGCTGGGAAGCCTCTTACCCCATGCTAAACCATATAGCTACTATCACCATATAATGGGCAGGGAAACTGAGGCACATATTGCTAAAGGTATTTGAATTCCCTTCCCATAAGATTATACCCTGCATCCATGGTAAAGCAAGGAATAGAGCCCAGAAGTTGTGACTCCCAGCCCCCTGCTGTCACCACTAGACCCCATTCCCCACCGAGAGCAGCAAATAAAACCCAGGAGCCCTGATTAAACCCAGCTCCATACTCTGTCTTTGGTATATTCTTTGGTTCCTCTCTCCTCCTCCTTATCTCTTAACCCTAAGAACCGAGCTGGGGTCTTGTCTCACCTGAAAAAGCTTCTGATATTTGGAGATTTTGGTAGTATGTGGTGGTGGTGGAGAAGTGGTAGGATCCCAAGTGGAAAGTCTGTGACATGGCTGTGAGGAGGGTGAAATGGGGTGTGGGAGGACAAAAGTGATGAGGGAGCAGAATAGGGTGAAATCAATCCACATCCCAGATGCCAGTCATGTCTAGTGGCATGCGTATCAGATTTCCAGGTCAAAGCCGCTTTCAAATCTAAGATGAGTTTATGGTGTGAGCCACCCATCAATCCCTGTGATGTCCCAGTGGGTTTGATCCTGTTGTCACAGTCCTGATGCTAGTAAAATCACTCCTGCTTTACACCAGGCAGAAGCAAGATCAGAATTATATTTCTGAGTTCTGAATTGTATCTTCCTTATATCTAAGGCCATCATTTACTTCCAGGAAGAGTGTGTTTTGGGGTCTTCCCTCCCACACCCTGGCAGGGGTTTGCAAATGCCAGTACAAGGCCAAAGGCAGCAGAGAAGCAGTTCCCAGAAACCCAGGCTGTAGTTCAGAACTCCTGCTTCTGTTCCTGGGTGGGCAAGGAGTGGGATCTAATGGGCTACAGCAGGGGAGAAAGACTCCTGCCCTGTTCCAGCGAGGGGCAGGGCCGGCGCTAGATGGTAAGCAGCCCCTGCGTTGCAGGGGGGACACCAGCATTTGAGGGGCACCAAAAGGAGACAGTGCCTTGGCACTCCCCTGAAGATGTCACTTGTCCATCAGCATCACTCTGTTGCAGGGGGGGCGCCACAATCCCCAGCACCGGCCCTGGCCAGGGTGACTGGAGCCAGGACTTATGGCTCCTCCACATCCCTGCTTTGGTTCTGCTGGGGCCAGGGGAATCTTCATTTTCCCCTTCCCCCACGTGGGTTCCCCAACAGTGGATTGGGCAGGGAGGTGGTGACTTATGCCCCCTCTCTCAGCTGCTGCCAGAGCCAGGGCAGGAGCCAGTCATCTGGTAGCATTCCCCGCACATGATTTCCCCAACCAGCAGCTGCCAGTGGCAGGACTTTTTGCCCCCACTATGCCTAGCTTCTGCGGGGGCCAGGTTGGATGGCTGGTCAGTTTAAGTTCAGCACAGGCATCATCCCCCTCCTTTTGCCACTCAGTTAGGACTTTTGGCCCCACCTGATCTCCTGACTCCCACATGGCCAGGGGCTCCCTGCTGCCCAGAACTTCAGCCTGGCCAGCCAGTGTCACCATCATTTACTGCACACTGTACCACTCCCAAGCTTTGTAATTGGCCCCCTGGGAGTTGGAAGGAACTTACACCTGGCCTGGTACTTTGGTAATTTGCAATGTGGCTAGAGTCTGGGAACAGATATGAGGGGTGGAGGGTTTTTTTTGTTGCTGTGTTTGCTGACAAGGAGTGTGGCCTCTCCCTTATGAGCATCTGAAAGCCACTGCCCCTGAATAGCAGCTGCCCTAGGATTGACTTGTAGATTAAGGAGGCATTGTTGTTAAATGGCTAATTAAACTGAAAAATAAATCTGTTAGTCTTAAAGTGCCACACAACTCCTTGTTGTTTTTAATTAAACTGAGTAATCAGTGAGAGAAACCTGAGCAAAGGGCACTTTGCAACCTGCTCAGAAAGAAAGCAAGAATTCAATTCTGTCTAATTTGGTGCCCCTTAAAGCCTGGTGCCATAGGCTAGTTCAGCTACATGGTCAGGCTTGTCCTGTCCCTAGGTAGTGGCTCCCTTCTGCATATATGGACCTAGGTGGAGCACTTTGCCTTGCTCCTTACCACAAACAGGGTGAGAGGAGCACTGATCTTCCATCCCCTTGGCTGCAGCAAGGAGCCTTCACCAGTCTTTTAGCCCTGCTGAAATGCACTCTGCCTGTGTCCTTAGGCAGGAGGTCCCTCCTGCAGCCAGCAGGAGAGGAGTCGTGGGCCCCTTTGAAAGGCCCTGCAGGCCACTTTTGGCCACAGGTTGAGACCCACTGCTCTAAGATGTACTTTATACACAAAAGGAATAGCTGCCTGTGAGGTGCCACCACTGTGGGCACAGTGTTCCTCAGCATGCTATTCGCCTACACAGAATTGGTTCTCATATTTCCTACACCAACAAAAAAGCAGTTGCAAGAAGTGGGCGTTTGCCTGTATGGGGACCACAGGATCAGTCCCATGGCCAATGACTATAGTGCTGTGGGACTGGTGGAGTAGTATAGGTATGAGATACAAAATGACATTCTATTCTCGGAGCGTCCGTGTTTTTAACTTCCTGCCTATTGTCAAAACCAGCTTTCTCTGTTGAGTCAGCGACACAATAGACATTTGCTCTTCCTTAGAAAAGTCATTCACCTGCAGTTTCTATCAATCAAAACCTTTTCCTTGTGTGAGAATTTTAATCAGTTGATTATTAGTTCCCTCATCCTTTTAGCCTTGCCTGCAGCAGGCTTTTCTTGCTGTTTTTCTCAGCCTCTCTCTGGTGAGAGGTAGTAATTATGTGAAGCACCATCGTGACTACTACCGTATGCTTTGTGGGCTGCTGTGAAATGTCTTGAGATGCAATTTGAACGTGAGCATCTGGAAAGTTACAGTAAAACTATATAAAAAAGCCCCTTGTTCTAATTGAAACAGGAGTCAGATTCTCCACACAGTTGTATAGTAGAGTAATTCCTGGGAAGTCATTCATATTTATATAGGAAACATACACAATTGCATTGCAAGGGGGCAGTAAAGTCAGGAAAGGGATGTGGGGGTCGGATCTTCCTTTTACTTATGCCAGTATTATATCAGTGTAACACCACTGGCGTGATTGATTATTTAGGAATTTCAGCAGAGGCACTTCAATTTTCCAACCATAAAAGGGGAATCAGGCTGATACTTTATTAAGGATGGACCAAGTGCTGGTGATGCTACACATTGGGAGAGATGGCAGGATCAGCTTCACAGTGGTTTCTCTGTCCCTGACCCTCCATTGGGCCCTTTTCCTTGCTTCTTTAGCACGAGGCAGGGGGCACTATGACCATCAATCCAGTCACCTCACCTGAACAGTGCAACTATATCACTTCTCATAGAATCATAGGGTTCGAAGGGACCTCATGAGGTCATCTAGTCCAACCTCCACTAACAGCACAGCCATTCACATTAAATCATCCCACCCAGGGTTTTGTCTAACCAGGCCTTAAATGTTTCCAAAAATGGAGATTCCACCACCTCCCTAGGTAACCCATACCAACGCTTCACCACCCTCCTCGTGAGAAAGTTTTTCCTAATATCCAACCTCGACCACCCCAACTGTAGCTTGAATCAGTTCTGCTGATTGAGGATTCTTCATACCTATAAAGAGGAGGTTGATTTACTTCTTACAGTAAGACGTTGATAGGTTGATGTTTGTCCTTTAGGGTGAATAATATAGTCGAGGAGTAGAATATAATATTGGATCGATTATTATGAAACATCATGTCATTTACATAATATCTGATATCAATCTAAATCTTCCAAGCTGACCTTTGAAGCCTCCTGTTTTTACTCTAGAATTGGCTTGATATGCAGAACTTCTGTGCCTGAAATATGTTCTCAGAAGTCTATAGCAAACATTTAGAGTTAAGTAGGGCTGTTAGCTGATTCTTTCTGTCTACTTGATTTTGTGACAGCACAGAATCAGCTAATGCTTTGCTTCAAAAACTCTTCAGTTAGAAGTGCCTATGAAGCTGCTCAGCATTAACACCAAAGTTGGTATGAGTTTTTCATACAAGTATGTGCTTCCTCATCCCACCTCCAAGTCTGTCTTTAAGACCTCTCCCATCCTTTTGTCTGCTCATTCTGCATAAAAGGATTTTTCTAGGCATGGTAAAAATTTTGCTAATTCCCCTATCAAAGTTGTAGGGGTACAGCTAACACCCTGTATGCCAGTTCTGAAGGATGATCATTACGGCAGGATTTGTTCTAGAATTAGAGACCCCTTCAAATTTAATACATGCATTTAGGTCTTACTGGTGTACAGGGATGGGCATTTCACTGAAATGAGGTATGGAGCCATTCCAATTCAATATGAAGGGAAATTGCTAAGTTTGACAGTCAGACAATTCATTTGCTTTGGATTACTGCTTATTGACTAAGTTTAACCTTGTATCCCTTCTCCCGCATATAAGGGATTACAAATATACTTGATTTTTTTATTATTATTAAGGGAAAAGACACAGGGAAAACCAAAGAAGAATAAACAAACTGAATAGCATATTCGATTTTCATAAAAAGATTAAAATTTTATTTCAGGCAATACCAATAGCAAGGTCTTCTGTCTTCACTGCTGGATAAATGCAGTTTATTAAGGTTGATATATTTTACTGAGATCATTAAAGATGAAGTTGTAGTCATCAGAAAGATACTGGATATGGAGCAGTAACTAAATGATCTGAAAACCTTGGGGGTAAGAGCTGATGTGTCATACTTCCAAGGGGAGTTACTTTTGTTGTTTTTATAAAATAGTTTTCAAATGAGAAACTCCACTATATTGTTGAAGCTCTAAGATGAGGAGAAGGTACTGACAGACTGCACCCCACATATTCTTGTAATGTGATCTGTGGTTCATTCATGTTCACCCTTACAATGTAATTGTGTATGCTTTGATGCAAAGTATGTCACGTCTGATGTTTTTGGAATGCTCATGGCATGCTCTATTTTACTGTTATGGCAGCATGCTTCCTGAAATGTCATGCATGTGTAGATATGAAACTCTTCCAGGTCATGTCCCCAAATGTATCTTACATGGCTTCAGTAGAGGCAGACAAAGAGACTTTATCTCTCACATATACACCCAGCAGAGCCATTCATTTGAGAGCAGGGCACTTTAAGCACCTTGGTTCAAGAGGGAAAGCTCTCACCCATTGCTGGACATGGACAATCATTTGACCCCAGGGGGGGAAGGAGGAGGTCTTAAGGGAGTTTGGAAATTAAAAAAGACACCTTGCTCTGTGTAGGGCTCTTCCTTGAAAACCATCTTGCAACACTAAGGACTGGAAACCTATCCTTAGGCAGGGAGGAGTCTGACTCAAAACCATCAACTGCCAGGCCTGTAGGTAACCTGGACAGACTGAAGACAGCGATCTTAGTTTAGAATAAGTTCCAAGGGGGCAGCCATGTTAGTATAGGTCAGCAAAACAAACAAGGAGTCATGTAACACTTTTAAAGACTAACCAATTAATTTATCACAGAGCTTTCATGGGAGAAAATTGCTTTGAAGCATCTGATGAAGTTGGATTTTCTCCCATGAAAGCTCAAGTGATAATGAAATTGGTTAATATTTAAACATGCCACAGGACTTATTGTTTGTTTTAGTTTAGAATGTGACTTTTCCTTTTACATGATTGTGATCATCTCCTTGACTGATTAACTAATTGATTTTTTTCTTGACTTACATTCACTTAAAATCTTACTGTAGTCAATAAACTTGTATTTGTTTTATCTAAAGCAGTGGTTTTCACACTTTTTTCCTTGAGACACAATTGAAAAAAAAATCATTTATGCCCATGACCCAACAATTACAGTTTTCAGCAATGCATTCCAGTCTTTTGGAAGTGGCAGCAGGGGAAGCCGCAACCCAGTACCTGCGGGTCTGTGACCCAGTATGGGTCTTGACCCATAGTTTGAAAACTGCTGATCTAAAGCAATGCAGTGTTGAATGAAAATGTGTAAGGCCTCAATGACAGCAAAGCAGGTACATACCAAATTCTTTGTTTAATTGATGGACAAATATAAATGAGCTTGCAAGGCCGGGTGGGGGGTACACTGAACCATGCATGACTAGTTTTCCAGGTTGCATCTGAGAGTGGGGGTGTTTGCTTGAGGGACTATCTCATGAGTGATTAGTGCGAGTGCTTTTCCACTGGTTTAGGGACGAGTTACCCTCAGGAAGCTGGGTGTGAGCTGATGCAGAAGCAGGGTTTCACACAGAAAGGTGAGGTATGTCTGGGCCCTGGAATTGGGGTGGCACAGCAGTCAGATGACAAGGTGTGGTGGGGGAAAGAATGTCAGAAAGGTAATTTTCAAAAGTATTGAAAAATAAATAGGTTATAAGCAAATAAAGAAACTTATCTGTGTAGGAGCCAATACTAATCCTCAAGATATTTTAATGGGATTTAAGGGCAATAGTTAAAGGTTTAATAAATAAAACTAGAATAGTAGGAAGTAGGGCATTCCTGTCCCATAATGCTTTTTTTCTTTCCTTTTCCTTTCTTTCTTTTAAAAAAACAATAATCAGAGAATGACACATTAAGATCATGTTGTCTACATGGGGAAAAAATTCAGTATGATTTAAGATGTGAATTTAATTCAGTATAATTAGATCATGCACATGAACACACTCTCGCTGTCTCTCCCTCTCTTGTTCTCACCTTCTCATATGGACACTCACTAGAAAAGCCACTTTTATACTGGAATAAGAGTGCCTGTAATCAGGGAGGGGAAAAGGTGTGGCAAAATTCTAGGGGTATAATTACAGAGTTATAACTCATAAAACTTTTCCATGTAGACAAGCCTTTAGAATAACAAGCTTTGGGTTGATTGTATCAATAGAGCAATTCTAGGTTTAAACTTGGGCCCAGTATTAAAGGCATTAATATATACATATTATATATAATAATAAAATATATTTAATCAAAACCTTTAAATATATGGCAGGGGCCAGAATCTCAGTTGGCATAAACTGATATAGTTTATTTCAGTGTAGCTATGCCAGTTTCCACCAGATGAGAATCTGGTCTGTATGCCCAGTGTTCTCTGTCCCAGCCTTCCCAGAGCTAAGGTAGAGAAGAGAGGCCTCTGACTGATTTCAATGAACATAATAGACATTTAATTTGATACTCATCTTAATTTTATTGGCAACCACTGTATGATGAATGAAAACAGATTATCTAGATGAACAAGAAAAGGTTAAATAGAAGAAAACCTATTAGGAAATATGTTAGCCTTCATCCTATTGCTGACATTTAATAAAGATATGGGATAGTAAGTAAATCTTCAGGTTTTCTACATTTCAATGAAGATTTATGACATTATTAAACGAGGGTGAAGGGGATTCTGGAAGAAATATTGATACATTTTAAGAGACAGGACTGGAGGCTAGCTCTTCAGATGAACTAAACAGCATAGCTCCTCTAACTCTTCTAATATGTCACTTCACACCGGTTGAGGTTTTATCACAGACTATGAGTAGAGATTTGAATTTTTCAAATAGTCTCTTCCTTGACCTGCAGTTTTCCTTGCTCGTAGCCCTTTAACTATCTGTGCAGAACTGTAATATTTATATATGTGTATATATAGTCTTTAGGCCTGAGCTTGGGCACTCTTTAGAGTCAGATTTCTCCAAAGCACTCAGCACCCACCATTTCACCTCAAGGACCAGCGGGGATGCAGGGTGCTGAGCTCTTTTGAAAATCTGTCTCTTGGTGACCTCAGAGGATGAGGTCCTTTCTCATAAGAGAAAGAGCTCTCTGTGTCTACTAGATGTGCTGCATATAAAATACTCATATCTGATGCTCTGTACAATTAAGCTTTAAAAGGTTTCAGGCTGGCTGGAAGCCTGTCCAGACAGGGATTAGGGACAACATTAAAATCTCCTTCAAGGACAAGAATACCCTATGGGGGAGTACTAATATAAAGCAAAACTGGAGAGACAATTCATATCAGCTTCAGGGGGGGCACATGCATGCTTCCTCAGTTAATTCTTTCACAGTATAATTTATTAGTGATGGATGCATTCATCATCAGTTATTGGTTTCTCTCTGGAAAGGCAGATTTTTGTGTAGGATGAGAGCAGTTCCTCCAGGTTTATGTGAGCTAAAAGATGTAAATAAAAATGTGTCCAAAACAACGTTGAATGAATTTTTCCTCTTCTCAACCCTTACTTGCAAATTAGCATGATCAACTCTCTGTTTTTAAAAACAATAAAAACTGATAGTTCCCTGTTTTAGCTGGATTTGGTTAACCCCTAACATGCCAGGAAAACATATTTTTATTTGTACCAGGGCTTGTTTTACTTTTTAAGTTCAAGGTTTGCATTGTATGGAACAACTGCACCCATGCAAAAATTTTACCCCCATCAGCGAGGAGGGCTTTAAATGCCATCTACAGCTCAGCAGGAGGCCCCCCAGGAAATGGATAAATCAGCACATCTCCCATGTGCCCTGCACCTGATCCTCCCTTGCCACCTCACTCCAATTTGCAGGCTTTGCTGGTACAAAAGGGGTTGCAACAGGCAATCTGCACAGTGTGCACTCTGTTCCCACGAGAAGTTTCCTCTTTGTAAGGTCTGACCATAGAAGCAGTTGGATCCAGAAACCCCATGTGGGTAAGTTTATGGGCTAGGCCATGATATCAGGAATAGGGGCAGTTCCTGAAGCAGATGGAGAACATCCACCAGCCTGGAAAAAAGACCAGCATGACCAGTGCACCTGCCTAGGAACACCCATTTCCTCACTCCTCCTGACAGTAGCACTGCTCTTAAGTAGTCCTTGTGCTTGGGGAGCCCAAGATCTATGTCTGTGCCTCACCTTTGCCAGGGAAGGAGGCGGAGAGAGTACAAGGAGTTTCCCATTCCCTCCCTTTTACATACCTATGTAGTGGCCAGGTACAACCAGGCCCTAAGGGAACATCCTAGCCACATGCTGAGAAATAATCACCTGCTTATTACATGGGCAGAGAACAACATCACAAAGCTGTAGTAGGGGTGTCTCACTTTTTTGGATGAGGGGCCACATTGCTATTCTTTTCTCACTCAGGGACTGATGAACAAATATTTTTTACATTCCTAGCCCCGCACAGCCCACACAAGTGTGTGCGGTGGTTCTGCAGACCAGATAAGAGCCCTTGGTGGGCAGCAGGTTGGACAAGCTTTGTAGAGTATCATTCTCCTCATTCTCCACGTCCAGGTTACTAATAATCCAGCAAACTAAATACACCAAGTTCTACAGGCCTCTGAGGCCATGTCTACAATGATGACAGCAAATTCATTGCCACCAGATTGATTTATTCAGTTCAGGTGAGCAGCAGTGAAGACCTGTCCAATCAATCCAGAAGCTGATCTAATAAAACCACCTCCAGAAAAAAGTAGCATTGCTTTGATGGGTACACAGATCCTGTTAGTAAAGTGTAGTGGGGAGAGCGTTTAGAAGAGAAATGAGGAAGTTGATGTAAGTCACACAAATGACTCTACATAGCTTGAGTAACTCTTGCCACCAAATTTGCTGGTCAGTGGCGATCAGGCCTGAGAAGGTCAGCCTCATTAAGGTGACAGGCTGGGATTCAGAAGAATGGTGTTCAATTCCAGTTCTACCACAGGCTTCCTGGGTGACCTTTTGTAAATCACTTTATCCCTCTGTGTCTTCTCTGTCTTTCTCCTGACATTTGTCTGCCTTGTCTCATCTGGGCCTGACTCCCACTGACTTCAGTGAGTTTTCAATCAGGCCCTATGGTTATAAGCTTTTGAGGACACAGACTGACTTTTACTCTGTATGCACAGCACCTAGCACAGCGAGTCCCTGATCTGAAATGGGGCCTCTCGATCAGTGTTTCTCAACCAGTGCTCCATGGAATACCAGTGCTCTGCAAACATAGTGAAGGTGTTTTGGGGAAGGGGGTTAGGGTGAATGTGTGGGGAGGAGGGAAGCAGCAACATAGTGAACTGACATGTGCCGGGAGGGGGGTGGTTAAAATGCCCCAGCGGCAGCAAAGCTTCTAGGTGCATGTTGGCATCGCCCACTACCTTGCTCCTTTGCTGCAGCTGAAGCATTCGTTTCTCACTATTGTTACTGCCAGGAACATTGCCAGGAAATGTAAAATGCCTCAGCCACAGCAAAGTTGCCACCCCTCACTCCCACCAGCCAGTGCTCTTAATTCCCAGTTGTTTTCAGTTTTAAGTTGTGGGCATAATCATTAATGTATGTATCTAGTTTTTAGAAATAAATGTGTGTTATATTTCTAAAACTGTATTTAGTTCAGTTTCCTGAATCTTTTTTGCAGGAATGAGAAATATACAGATACTACAAACATTGCAGCTGGTATATATTTGCTTTTTCAAGAAAGTTTTCAGCAGCTATTCCATGTAAAGTAATTAATACTGTTAGGTGTTCCTTGGCCTACTAAAGGTTGAGAAATACTGGTCTAGAGACTACTGTGTTGTTAATAATAATCAGCTGTCATAGCATTTGTGGCTGCCTCCACCAGAGAATTCTGCTCTGGGCAGATATGGGCATTTTAATGAGTGGATGTTCCTGCCCCATTCCTCCCTTATTGCTTGTGTAGCTGTGCCCTTCAGTAGCACTGAGTGCCAGCCCACTCTTACATGGGAAAATACAATGTGGTACAGTGTCATCCTCTCCCTTCTCCATTTCATGTAACGCATTTCCTACTTCACAGTTGGCAAAGATCATATCGCAGAAACATCAAGCTAATTCACTGGTGGTGTAAGAGCTGCTGCTTTTTTCTTTACATCCTGACAGCTCATTTTTGTATAGTACCAATGCCCAGTTTCCTAGTGCTCATGTCTCCAATGGGACAGTTGCACAAACAGCTTGCTTGAAAATCAACACCAGTTCCTGCACTATGACTCCACAGGCTCCACATAGAGAGTGGAGCAATGTTTCCCAGAGACCGTGCACTCAGTTACCTTTGTCCTAGAGAAGTGTGCTGTTTCCGTCTGGGTGGTTGTTAGTATCCTCAGTGCTGAGCTACACACTGCTGGGCTAGCCTTTACTCCCACACTCCCTTGGGGTGAAGTCCTGAAGACAATGGAAAACTCATGCTGCTGTGAAATTATTTATTAGAGCTGGGTCAAAAAATGTCTTTTTCTCCTTCTTGCATGGACTGTTTTGACTTAAAAAAAATATTTTGCCCACAAACCAAACCTAAACATCTCATTTTACAGGCCTTTGGTTTTTCAACTACAGTTCATAATTTTCCATGGAAAACGGACACTTTTTATGAAAAATTCATTTTGGCAAGATTCCAAGCCCATTTCTTTTTTTGTGTGTGTCAGAGCAGTTTCAGTGGAAGATTTGCAGCCAACCCCTATTATTATTTTTCTTGTGGAAGTACCTGGAGTCTTTCCCTAGGGATCAGATTCAGACATGTAACTGGGCAGACCCAGCCCCAAAGAGCTAACAGTCTATAATAAATACAACACCCAGAGGGGAGAGTGGAGGACAAGGAACTGTTGTGGTCCTGCTACACAGGGTGCTAGGATGTGGGGTGCTATGCAGGGGATGTGGTAAGCCTGGCCGGATGGAGCCTATCTCTGATATGGCCCACTTGCAAGAAGAAAAGTGAGGAGAGCAGGCTCTGTGATCAGCAAATTGCCTGGATCCCAGAGAAGGCTGGATTTTTGGGTGCACGGAGATTTTTTTGGCACTGTGGATTGTACTATTATACCATGTGGAATCCACAAATGAGTACTGTTGCCATACTTTACCAAGAGATGTAGGAGAAGCAGGTATGTACCTTACCCCCTGTGCTGTCTACCTGGCCATTCAAAGGTTTCTCCACTGAAGCAGGGCCATAGTTGACTGCCTGCCCTATCTTTTCTGTGGAGATTGGGGAGTTTATGGATGCTAAATTCCCTAATCCTTCATCTATGCCAGGAGATACAAAGCTCTTGTGGCTTCTTTAAACCCTCTGGATACAAGAGTTATGCTTACCCAGTTAGGGCTGAATTAAGGCAGTCTGGGGCCTTAAATGCACCACACCATGGATCAGAAGAGCCCGGGAAAAGACCCGAGGCTCGGCATGCTGGGATTTGGTGCTCAAGCCCCATACGCAGGCTGCCACTGCAGGCAGGCCAGCGGCAGACCCATGACTCGGGCTCTGAGAGTCAGGGCTCGAGCCCTGTAAACCCAACGCCAGCGACACCCCTGCCAATGGAGACCCATGGTTCTACCTCTGGGATAATGCCCTCCACTTGGAGTGACAATGGCAGGAGGGCCCTATCTCAGAGAGGTGGGGACAGTGGTGTGGTGCCTCTTTATTCCTGCCTCCACTCAGCAGCAACTGGGGTTCCCTCTCCATAGACTAGAAGGGGTACCAGCAACCTATATAGCAGAGGAGGCTAAGTGGGGGTGGCTTAGGGCAGAGTGGACTTGGAGCCTTGAGGGAGAGACCACAGTCCATGTGCTGTTGCCCCCCTTTCCCAGCCTCCCTAAAGGCAGGAGTCACTGCCAACCATGCTTTCTTGCCACATAGAGAGTGCCCTGAAGGGGAAATGTTGGTAGGACCCCCACAGAACAGTGATTCTTGGAGCTAATGTCAGACACACGTGGAATTCAGGTGTACAAAGCTAGAAAGGAACAGTGGGGAGGACACATTCTTTCCTGTGTTTTTGGGGGGTTTCCATGTGCCTGCAGAGTAGCCAGAGTTAGGTGGGTCAGCCAGAATCACTAGAATTTGGTTGTGGTAGGTACTAGGTATGCTTGAAAGCTGTTGGAAGTGACTTGAATGACTTCCACTGTGGACGAGCCACCTGGCAGAACACATCCAGAGTTGCTCCCTGACTATGGAGCCAATGGGAACTCAAGGGCCAGGGGAGGAATTTCTAAATAGGGGGATGGAAACCAGACAGGTGGATTAGAGTCTGCTATAAGAATTGCATTCCAGGGAGTTGACTAAATTTTCTGAATTACACTGTCGGTTTCTTGGCCCCTCAAAGACTGTCACTGTAAGGTCTTAAGGACAGTTTAAAGAAGACTGTGAGACTATCACTTATTTCCCAGCTTTAAGGAACTGGCTTGGCCAACAGAGGGTCAGATGCTATTCTAGAGACTGGGAAGAGTAAACCCTTCCAGAGAATAGCCCTGGAAGTGTTATCTTTAATAAGCTCTTATTGACAATATTCACAATTGTTTTGTGGATTCCAAGTAAACTCATATGTGCTTATAGACGTGTGTTGACAGATTTAGTAAACATCTTTCCTTTAGAGATTGTCACATTTTTTTTCTCAGAGATTTAACCTTCCAGGTTTAAATATATATAAAATATAAGTCCTGAAAGGACTTGACTGTGATCTGTAGTCCAGCAGAGACATAAGCTGTGGTACAGGAAAGGGAAAGAAAAATTATACCTAACATTACCAAGGTATCTGTCTCTGTGACATGAGCACTCTACTGAGCTAGGACACTTAAATTCACTAAGCACTATTGTTTCAGGTTGTCTGCATACTCTGTCAGAAATCTTTGCATCCGTTACACTTGAGTCATGCTTTCAAGTAGTTCTCTACAACCACATGGACTAGTAAATTACTTTTCTTTTAAAGGAAAGCTGAAGTTCTGATGCAATCATTCACCTGCCTAATTGAGCTTGAACTATAGGAAGGGTCCTGTAGTGCATCTGTTCTAGCCCCAGAAGTGCCACCTTGTGACTTAGGTGATGAGGGAGCGCATGAGGAAAGAGAAAGTTGTGATGAGGAGCCAGGGTGTGGGAGAACTGGACCTGTCTTGGGCAGAGAGACTGTGACTGGAAGAAGTGGGGGAAGAGGATTGTGATAGAGCTGAGCGTGGTGAGACATGAGGCCTCCGTCTCCATTACATACCCCACAAACCATGAGAGGTGGTGTATGCGTAGCTACCTGCCACAGTGAGACAAGCAAACTGTACCCACGCTGCTGGGTGTAGCTACACATCAGTGAAAGGCTCTGTTAGGGGCAAGGCAGCAGGGAGAAGCTTCAGTAGCTCCCCTCTGTTGGAAGTTTTCACTGTGGTCAGGAAAGACTGGCAGGGGGCAGCAGTGGGGAAAAGACTGAGTCTTCCCCCTGCCAGGGGATTTCCTCACTGGTGGAGCCTATTCCCATTGTCTCTCCCTGCTAGAGTCTTTCCCTGATCCTGCAGTCTTTTCCTGTGGTGGGGAGAGGCTCCAGCAGCTGTGAGGCAGTGGGTCACTAGCGAGCTATGTCTACACTAGCAAATTAATCCAGATTAAGGAGGCTTAATCCAGACTAATTTGCTCCCTGTCTTCACTAGGCTTTGCCTAGTTCAAACTAAAAGCGAAGCTTAGTTCAAACTAGTTAGTTTGAATGGTAAGTTTGAACTAACTGCTTAGTTCAAACTTATTTCAAACTTTAGTTCAAATTAGCATGATGTAGTCATGCTAGTTCAAACTAAATAAGTTCGAACTATGGTTAGTTTGAACTAACAATGTTTTTTTTAGTTCGAGCTAACTTTTAGTTCGAAGTAACCATGCTTTTTTAGTTTAAAAAAAAGCACTGCTGGTTTGAATTATAAAGTTAGTTTGAATTAAAAAAGTGTGGCTAGTTTGAACTAAAAAGTTAGTTTGAACTAAGAAACATGGCTAGTTTGAACTAATTTTGAACTGCTTAGTTTGGACTAAGCAAGTCTGAACTAAGCTTTTAGATGAAGCCATAGTGTAGAAGTGTGAATGGGGCAGCTCAGCTTAGGCAAATAGATGCATGTACCTACACCCATCAGGTGTGTCTGTATTCTGCTCACCTAAGTAATGCCTTATTATCTACACTGCTACTTAATCACATACTAAAGAAGCTCCCTGAGAACATGCTCAACACACCACTGGAAGAAGCATTCATTGATTTGATTGGTTGATTGGTTGATTGTAGACACAGCTTAGGAATTGCTGGGCTGGGCAATGAGACTAGCATGAGAAGCTTGATGAGCGGAGACTGGTACAGGCTAAAGGAAGAGAAGGGGACTGGGGTGAGGAAGAGGAAGTAGGGGAACAAAGGGATAGTACTAAGGGATGCCTGGGTGATGGGCAGGAGGGTCTGTGCCCACGAGAGAACATTGTACCCTACAGCCTGGAATGGAACCCAGGGCACTGATGTCAGCAAATGTTTGTGACACCCCTAGGAAAGTGTGGGTCTCATCCCCCTCCGGAACTGGTCCACAGAGAGGAGAACAACTACTTCTGCCAACAATTACTCCTTTACCTCAAATAGTAGACGTCGGTGAGGTGACCCTGCAGATGATCCATGTGGGTGTCAACGTGATGCTCCATGATGGAACTTCTGTTGTTTCAGTTGGCTTTTTTAAAAATGTAAGAAATTACTCACACAAAACCCTACCTAATTAGGCTGTAAGCTTAAGCAGTCAGTCATGTTCTTTAACATTGAGAGTGAGTGAGAGAGAGGGATGCAAGAAACCTGAGGCAGTGTGATTTATCTTTCTACAAGGATAGTACATGTAAGAGTCTATTCAGATACACAGCATCCCTTTAAACCACTGAGTTGTTTCATGTGTGACTAAACAGGGAAATGACCTAAAGTACATTTCTGGATGTTGTTTCTTACCATTACTTACGTCATTATTTTGCGTAATGAGCTACACTGGTGAGCCTGTTGAATGAGATACCAGACTGAAGGACCATATGTCATGGGTTGGGGTGCCAACAAATCAACAGTGCAATAATTTGCAGACTGTTTTATATTTCTTTTATTTGAGAGTCTGTGTAATTAGTTCCCCAGAACAGTCTGGTGGAGGAAATACAGTCTGCTGTTTAGGCAGAATTAATGCCCTTGTTCGCTACATTGCAATTCAGTTTTCTAGTACTGATGGCAGACTGGTGAAGAAACCAGTGCAGCAACATTCTCTCTTCAATTCTGCCTTCACTGCAAAATTGTTTCTGCTCCTTCACCTGATTCTTATGAGGACCTGCTGACTAGCACAAGATGTGCTTGAGCTGTAATTAGAAATACCTTCTGCAGGTGGCAAGGGAGGATTTGTAGCCAGAAGTACAGAGCTCAGCAAAAAGGAAACAAACCTGAATGTTTATGTATAGTGGTTTAACTACACTTCCCTCCACCCATAAAACAGGGCTAGTTTTCCTATAGACTATGCTTCCAAAGACCTAGTAATAAACATTTACTGACCATGGCAAGGGTCATGCAGGAAAGGTAATTTAAGTTACATTAGAATAGAGATTGGCAACTCATGGGGAGAATTATTTTTAAAAATTCTGTCAATAACCAATTTTTTTGAGAGCCACAATGGGTGTAGCCTCCCAGTGAGGGGAGATGGGCTAGGGTGCCTGCCATGGAGTCCCTTGGTGTGGGGGAAGCCTGGAACCAGGAATGGGTCTCCACAGGGTTCCCCAGTGATGGGGGCAGCCCAGAGCCAGAAGGTGGCAGCCAAGAGCCACAGGTTGCAAACCCCTTCATTAGGAGATAAGAAGCCACTCTAGATCCATTCCTTGTTGGCAGTGGTAGCTCACTGTTGGATATAAGATTGTTTTGGTACTCTTTTTCTTTCCCTTTTCATTCCTCTCCCATCTGGTTTTATGCCAGTTGATTTTTAAGCAATTCTTACATGCATTAAAACGGTACTCTAGTAAAATTCACAGTGTTTTTCTTCTTTCTATTTTGGTCCCCCACAAAGACTAAAGATCAAGGACATACCCAGTCCACCTGTAATTTTGGAACAAGGAGCCTGGCAGATTATTTTTCCCCTGCAGACAAACTCAGCAGTGTTCACATTTGATGGTGAATTGGAAAATTAAGTTCCAGTTACAGCCCTCGGTCAGATGATGGACTGATTACAGGAATGAGCTAGCTCAGTCTTTAGTGTGAGAATCTCGGCCTGCCTTCATATTTCCAATAGAAGAAATGTTTGAACATTCAGGTCTCTTCCTGGATCTGAAAGCTAGAACGTAGCATTTGGAGATGGGAAGAGAGCGACAGGGAGTAAGGTGATACAAATAGCGGACAGAGAGGTCTTTTGGGCTCCAAACCAACTGAAGGAGTCCTGAACTATAAATGAAAGTTTCCCCAGCCTAGACTTGGTATCAGCACATCTCATGATGTTACATCATTGAAACCTTTGTTGGAAAGTATGTGCTAGGAAAAACCTTTCAACTCAAACATGACATGACACTAGCAAGTGGCAGCAGCTCCCTACATGACTAAGACACCATCTGCGTCTTACATCATCTGCCTGTTCAATTTTGTTTAAAACAACACCTTAACCATTCCAAGTGTGTCAGCAGCAAGGCCCAACTCTCCACAAGATTGACTAGACACACCAACTCACAGAAGGCTTGAGAAAGATAAACTGAAAGCTGTGAGAATCCTGTTTAAAATGCCTTGTGAACAGAACGAAGGAAATTATGCAAACATGGAGTGAAGAGAAAGGGAATACTGTGCACAAGAGAGGCCTGCATTTTTATCCCTGTTTTTCTGTATTTTCAGTTGTCAAATACAGCTGGCATTTGGCTTTCAATAAATGGTAGGAAATAAAGCATTGTGTGATAGTGGTTCAGACAATAAGTAACAACCCACACCAGCCTGTTTAAAGCTTTCTTTTTCACACAGTAATAGCAAATTCAATAATGAACCTGTTACTGTAAATGGTCACTAAATAGTACTTCCCAAGCAATTGAACATCCAGATAAATGCTGTATAGTGTAGCTCTTTCCATCCATAGATCTAAAAGCTAGTTCAAACCAAAAAAAGCACAGCTAGTTCAATCTAAAAGTTAGCTTGAACTAAAAATATGTGCTTAGTTCAAACTAACTTTCAAACTACTTAGTTTAGACTAAAGAAGTCCTAATGGCATCAATGGGAGCAGGATTTCACCCTATATCTTGGCTTGACTAGGGTAAAGGGGTTTATGCCTCAAAGAAGCTGGATGTAACTAACACATACTAAACCCCTACTATAGGCAAGGCAGTTGTACTCTGGAGCACATCCTAAACTGATTGGGAGAAGCCTAGGCTAGTATTTCATAAACTGGTCACATTGAGGTTTAGCAATGAGTAGAGGCCTTCAATTTAACCTGCTTAGGCTGTGCTAAAGAATTCCAAACTCTACTATAGATTGAGTAGTTGATGCATGTGTTAGTTTGTACTTGCTAACATGTTCTTAAAGCCTTCACATGTATGCTAATCAAGGAGAGGCTGCAAAATCTGATTCTCCCCAACCTAGTAGTAGTCATTATACCTATACAGAGCAGGAGCAAAATGAGTGTAAAATGCAACCAACTCAAGATTTTTTGTTCTCTTTCCTCTTTGCAATCATTGGGAACAGACACAAATGTCCACCCTGTTGTACCTTGAGAATCAAGCTCCCTGTTGCTTTTACAGAGAGGTTGTATAGGCTGATGGCAGGTCCATCAAGCCAGCATAGGATGGCCACCATTCCTTGGGTCTCACCTTGTAATGCATTCACACCCCCAAGCAATCCTACGTAGGAGAGGCACAACTATCAAATGGGGAATTAGCAACTAACAGCTTGGGCCTTCACTTGCCCAAGGGCAGGGATGGTCACAAATCTGTGACTTCCAGGCAGGGTGGAACTAGCTACAATTGTATGACCTCTGAGGTTTCAGCCCAGCAGAAGGCAAACACTTCAAGGATGGTTAGGAAAGGCAGAGGGTTCTGCCACTGGGTCAGTGGGGCTCGAGCCATAACGCATTGACACCAACTCAAGTGTAAGCCCAGCTGGACCTACCTCAGCGACCCCTAGGCTATTTCCTCCCCTCCTTGGGCCTGGGTAGGCCATCTGGCACCAAGGGTCATCCTCAGCTTCCTGGGGATATGTGACTAGCAGCAGTCTCACCAGTCCTTTACTGGCTTTGGGTCTGGCAAGGCCTCAGGGCCATCGGCACATGGCAGCTACTCTAGGTCAGAGGGCCCATGTGGTTCCCAGGGGTTAAAGTACGCTGGAATGTGGCAGAATGCTGTTCTGGGGCCCACTGTTTTTAGGGGTTCAGCATTCTGGGCCCCCTAAAAATAGAAAATGGAGCCAGAACACTCCATTTAAAAATACTAGGCCCCAGAATGCAGCATTCCGGCTCCATTTTCTGTTTTTAGGTGCCAGAATGCTGACCCCCTAAAAATAGCAGACGCTGGAATGGCATTCTGCCATGTCGAGCAGGGCAGGGAGTGCTAAAAACACCATCCCCCAGCCTGGGCTGGGGACCCTCCCCATGGTGGCCAGGTAACGGGGGGTAGGTGTGTGGGGGCCAGGAGCTGGGGTTGGAGGAAGGCATTTTGGGGGTAGGAGCTGAGGTACAGGGTAGGCAGGTGGGCATCTGGTGTTTGGGGGGCAGGAACATGGGTGCAGGAGGGGGGCCCACCCGTGCAGGAGAGTTTCTGCCCATATGGGAGGGTTCCAGGGCCTGCCAAATTATACTTCAACCCCTGATGGTTCCTCTGGCACACAGGGCCCAGCAGCTCTAGTGGGTCACAGGTGATGGGCAGCTCCTCTAGGTCATTGCTGGAAGCAGGTAGTCCCTCCCAGTCAGCAGCCCTTCGCAACTGCTAGAGCCCAGCAACCCTGGAAGGCCCTCAAGACTCCTGCCAGGGGATGGCTCAGGCTGCCCTTTAGCAGGGTCAACCTCAGGCCACAGCCAAGGGAAAAAGGTCTTTCTTCTACAGTGGCTTCCACTTCATTGAGCTGCTGGGCCTGGCTTTTGTACTTCTGCGGCCCCTATTTGGCCCCACCTCACTGCCTCTGAGTTCTGTGCCCTGAAGTCTCCCAGATAGTCCAGCAGGGGGCATGTGGTCCATCCTCAGGGCCAGGCTCTGAGGAAGGTCACAGCTCCATGCTACAGGGTGGGAGCAGTTTAATTTCTACTTGTCCCAACTGTGGTTATTGCAGTAATGCATTAACATAGGCCACACCTTAACAGGGAGTCACTAGACCTCGTTTTCATTACACTACCCATTTGGCAGCTCCAGTGACTAGAGAAATTTAGAGCATCCATTGCCAACCTACTATAGCAGTCAGCTAGTCATGCTCTTTAGGTTCACACACACTCTAAGCTACCTAAAGTACTGTAAACCAGTGGTTTTCTAGCTTTCTTTCTCAGTGCTCAGCTGAAAAAAATGATTTATATCCATGACCCAACAATTACGTCTTTGAGCATTGCATTCCAGACTTTTGGAAGCGGCAGGGGGTGCCATGACCCAGCACCTGAGGGCTTGTGACCCAGTACTGGGTCCCAACTTGTAGTTTGAAAACCACTGATGTAAAGAATAGAGAGCCAGATCCTGACCCCAGGACAGCCACTTAGTCCTGCTCTGGCAATACAGAGGGGGAATAAAATTACCAAATTAAAGCAACAGAGTATTCTCTTAGGTCAAGGGAATCCCCCAGGGGGTATAAGTGTATCCCTTAAAGTGCGCAGTATAGGTACTGTAAATACACACAGTTAGAATAGGTCCCTGCAGAGATGAACTTGCAATTGAAATAGACAAGAATGGGAACCAGTGTGATGTCATCAGACTTTGACATGGACCCATAGGACATTGTGTGACAATGCTGTCATTTGTGAACATCACATTTTTGTCCTGGAGATAAAGATATAAACATGCAAACTCAATACACTGGGGCATAACATGACATCCAAATATGTCCACCAGTAACACTGGGTCTGGCTTTCACCTGTTGCAGATCGGAAGCTACTAAGAGCGAAAGAGAGGAAAGGGAACTAAAATGTCTTTCCTAAACCTGAAAAAGAAGTTTTCAGATACGATTCTCAATTATCATTCAATTAGCTCACAGATGTCAGTACTGAGGCTAATGTGACATCTGTAATGCCTGTGAGAGTGGAACTAAAATTTGTTTCTGGACAGCTGGCTGCTTCTATTTCAGCCTCTGTAGAACTAATGTTGTGAAATGTACTATGCATGATGATTTTCTTCTAGCCCCTCCTCCCCACAAATGATGTTCTACTGTCCACTTTCTCTTTCTAAGAAATGAGAACATGGGAACAGCATCAGCTCTTCTTTCAGATGTTATTATGTTGCTTACTAACTTGTTCCATCACTAAGCTTTCCCAGGCAGCTGCTATCTGAGACTTGGATGACATCTGTCCATGGTCATGCGATAGGTCCTGAAAGAAGGCAGTAAGAACAAAACAAAAAAAACAAAACAAAAAACCCCCCCAAAACAAGAAATCGCGTGGCACTTTAAGACTAACAGATTTATTTTTCACGTGAGCTTTCATGAGAGAAAATCCCACTTCATCAGATGCTTTGAAGATGGGTGAACTTACAGCTATCCTTTTGGAAATTAGTAAGAACAAAACCAGTCTCTTAAAGGCATTTTCCAAAACCAATGCTGGTCACGTGCATCTCTGACTGTGACCTCTTCATGGCCTTCTGGGGTATGACTACACTGCAGCAGCAACAAAAGAAAGACAATGATGAGTCTCAGAACTGATTTGAGTTTGCAGGGCTCATGGTCCAGGGCCAAAAATAGCAGCACGGACATTATTCATAGCTGGGTTGGAGCGCAGACTCTGAGGTCCACCGCCTTCGCTGGATTTCAGAGCCTGGATTCCAGCCTGAGCAGAAACGTCTACAGTTTTAGCCCCCTAGCATGAGCCCTGTGAGCCTGATTCAGTTGAGCTGGGTTCTGAGACTTAAAGCCCTTTCTGTCAAGAGCTCTGACATTTCTTACCAAGGACCTGCCAGATTTCCCAAAGCACAGAACATTTACTTAGGAGAACAGTAGCACAGAGAAAACACATCATGACAAATAAGTTCACAAGAATGCTAAGGTTAACAGGTGTCACCCTTCTGGCATATAGGGCCTGGTAGCTCTTTGTTCCTGAATGCGTCTAACTTTGAGTCAGATCAAGTTGACTTTTAATTCTAATTCTTAGTTTTTTGCTTGGCCTCTTGAAGTCAGTTAAAACGAGTATCTATATTTTCCCCCAGAGGACTGGGCCTTCTTGCCTGTCCAGATATTTGCGTTTATTACCTTCTCATGATTCCATATTCAACAGGAAACCCAACCAGTGAACCAGGAACATACGGATACATATGTTGCTTATTGATAGAATAGCCTATGAATATCCTATGTGCCCAGAGCATCTGGTACATCTCGATATAATAGTCTTCGAAGTATCCCTGTTGCCAAGTGCTCACATCTGTCACAGCACTATATACAATAGCTCAGGTTTCCAATGGGACAAACTTACGCAAATCATTTTGTGGTGTTTTATATGTGGCATTTCAGGGGTATGTGGAAAGGCAATGTAACATCAACATATCCTTATGTGACAATGTTGCAATGTGGGGATGTTGTGCAAGCCCTGAACATTCTTTGAGCTGAGATTTCAAGACATTGGCTTATTCCATTAAAACTGAAAAAGCCCCAGTAAACCACACAGATGACAGCCAAGTTTCAATTTGCTTCATTTTATAATACTTGAAAAATCTTTAGTACAAAAATTCTTGTTATTAAATAAATAGTTTTTTAAAAGACAGTTTATATTCCTAGGGCAGAGTGATCTGGTTTGTAATTTATGGAGGAATCTGGTATGATCTGCCCATCTTTTGACCCTACCCCTTCCCCCCTCTATGTAGAGAAGCATTCTATGCCTCTTACTTCTAGAATGAAAATGCTATCATCCAAGTTGGGAAGCTGAACTGTACAATGTGCATATAAGGCACATTTCAGGCTGTGGTCCAGTTAGGAGCAGCTGTTGGTTAGATGCAGATGAAGACTGTGTACTGAATGGAAATCAGTTAATGAAGTCCAGGTGAACAGTTCTGTTCCATAACAAGCCAGCTCAAATAAAGAGTGTAACAAACAATCCAGTGTGAATCATTTGTACTAAACTAAAATCACCTCTTTTGTCTTCCTCTCCCCAGCCTTGATGCATAGAACAGAGACCTGTCCTCATGGGTTGGAACATCTCAGTCTGCTCTGCAAAATGAGAAGCACCTATATATCTACCTCAGTGCATGTGAAGAAAAGTATAGAGAAAGATACTATATCAATGCTATTGTTCACAGTGAAATGGAATAAGGTAGAAATCAGCCCAAATCTCCTTTGCAAGAACCAGCTTGCCCTTCTCAGTTTTTGTGTGTGTGTGTGTGTGTGTGTGTGTGTGTGAATGCTACATAGCATAGGGTAAACATCTCTTCTTCATTCTCACTCCACCTCCCTCATCTCCTATCCCCCTCCCTGTAGTCTGGGGTGTTGCATGTATGGTTCTGTTCATTTCTGGAGTTATAATAATTGAGCTGAGAGGCAAGTTGGAAAATGACAAATTACTTTAGTGAGAGCTTATAGGGATGTAATGACCAGAAAAGTGACAGCAGTGTGTAAAAATGGCAATCTCCTTCCACAGCTCTATTCCCCAAGGCAGTGGTTTTCAACCCGTGTGTTGTGGCCCACTGGTATGCAGTGAGAACTGTCCAAGTGTTCCATGCAATTCTGTATAGAGGTAATGAAAATTGATGTAAAACAAACATTGTTTCATCTTAAGCAATATTGTATCCAACCAAAATTACAACTCATAAAACTTGTGAAAATTAATCATCAGATTTAAAGGAAGATATTGGTCTTTCAATTCTAAAATGTGAACATTCAAAACACAAGTGGTCAAAGGGCAAAACTGAGATGATGTGTTTTTTCCTCATGGATTTGAAACATTAATGCATTTGATCCTTCTTTAGCTTGTTATACACACTATGTTGCAAACCTCTCTAGTAAGAATGTAAGCATAATAAATGTAAGTAAATGTGATGTTTATGAGCAATCAGTTCTGATGAAAAAAGTGGGTATGCCGTGGAATTGTTTATCTCATTGAAACGTGCCATGTTACCGAAAAGGTTGGGAACCACTGCCCTAAGATATCAGAATTTGTGTTTGCTCGGGTCAGACGCAAGGTATTGGGCTCAATGCAGAGGTAAATGGGTCAAATGTAATGGCCTGTGCTATACAGCAGGACTGCCTAGGTGATTTAATGGTATCTTCTGGCTTTAAATTTATGAATACAGAATTACCTTAGTTTACTGACACAAATAAATGTTTACTGCTTTTTACTCTGGGTAGCCCTCCATAGCCAGAACAGCAAGTGGAGAGTGAGCTGGATTTTGTTTCCAGCTTGTGTTTTCAAAATGCTGACAGCAGCATCTTTATTATTGGAGGTTATGTGTGAATCACAAAGAATTGAGATTGAATCTCAGAGTCCAAGTTGAATTTGCAAGGGTGGTAATTAGAAAAAATCATCTTTTTACTTGTAAATGGATCAAATTTGCTATGGAGTTGTTGAGATACCAGACACATGGAGCCGCACATTGCCTTTGTTTGTTTTTTCCACAGAAACACCATGTCAAAATACAGCTGCATAGAAGGAGCAGAGGGATTTCTGCGCTTCCACATATGTCCTACTCACCAAACTCTCCAGCAGTTTATCAAATGACAGCATACTTAAGGTATGAAACACAAAAAACATTGGCTCACTGTCTAATCCTTCCCACTAGGATTGATATTGTACAATCCCTTCATAGGTAACAGGCACTGAAGCATAGAAACATAAGGCTGGAAGAGACCTCAAGAGGTCATCTAATCCAGTCATTTTCAAACCATGGGTCAGGGCCCAGTACAGAGTTGCAGATACTCAGGTACTGGGTCATGGCATTCCCTGCCGCCACTGCCAAAAGACTAGAATGCATTGCTTGCAGATATATTGCTGGGTCTCAGACATAAATGATTTTTTTCAACTGGGTCCAGAGGGAAAAAAAAGTTTGAAACCACTGGTCTAGTCCATCCCCCCCACCCGCACTCTGAGGCTGGATTAAGTACATCTAGATCATCCCTGAGAGGTGTTTGTCCAATTTGTTTGTAAAAATTTCCAATGATGGGGATTCCACAGCTTTCCTTGGAAGCTTATTGCAATGATTAACTCTATTTATAGTCAGAAGATTCAGTAATATCTGATCTAAATCTCCTTTGCTGCTGATTAAACCAATTGCAATTCAGAGGATAGCTGGCTATTAGCCAAGATAGTTAAGGATGCAACTCCATGTGTGTTCTAGGCTCTGAGTGCCAGAAGCTGGGAATGGGTGATGGAGGATGGGTCACTCAGTGATTGCCTGTTCTGATCTTTCCACCTGAAAAACCTAACATTGACTGTTGTCAGAAGACAGGATACTGGTCAAGATGGACCATTGGTCTGGTCCTAAAATGGCAGTTCTTATTTTAATTATTTCTTGTCTTACTTTTGGTGGACATGGAGAACAATTGACCACAGTCTTTTTTTTTTTTAACAGTCCTTAACACACTGAAGACTGTTATCAATTTTCCCTTGTTTTCTTTTCTCCAAACTAAACATATGCAAGTTTATTTTTATCCTTTCCTTAGAGGTCAGGTTTTTTAAAGCTTATGTTAAAGTTGTGTCCTTTAACACTTTATCACTTCCACTCTGTTAAAATTGGAGTTTTGAGGTCTTTAAATTGAGATTGGGTGACTTGCTAAAAACTATGCTTCAGGTCAGCCACTGGTCACTGAGCTCAGTAGGGTTCACTTGTATAATAAGGAAGGATGATTCCTTCCACTACAGGAAATGCAGTAATGAGGAGCCCCAGTAATCACACATCCAGCATGTAGCTCTAATCTTTAACAACTTATTGTTATAGTAAGTGCCTCTGAAAGCATGGTCTCATCCTGAGCCATTGCACCTGTGTTGGCTGAATAATATGCCTCTGCATAAAAGTGCTGAAAATTCCCTCAGCTCATGGTCCTCCTCCTTCTTCCCTGGTCTTTCTCAGTAATATGAGTGCTTCAGGGTGGGGGAGGCATCTGTGTGATTTATCTGGTGGGTTTGCAATGAGAACGATGTGATGACCCTGCACATTCATCAGCTGCTCTTTCAGGCTGGTCCCATCTGTGGGTTTTTTTCTCTGCTCTGGCTGCTTCGGGATATGTGGCACGTAGGCACAGACGTCCTTGCACATACACGTTTGCAAAATTATATTTGTATAAACTCTGTCAGGAAGTCATCCAGCCAATGTTTCCAGAGTGCTGCTTTTAACTCTTCGCAGATCAGTATCTGGTATCCTGGCTATTCCCACAGCTGTTGGGCACTTGCTTTTGTTCTCCTGTCTTGTTTATTGATCACAATTACTCTCCTTCATACAGACTTTTCAAATCAGTAGTAATAGGTGATCTACAAATGCCTGGGAAGAATTTGCGCACCTGACTTTCTCGATAGTTCTCATGAGTTTGCACATACATGGCTTTACAATAGTGCCTGTGCTTCACAGGAAGATGATACATCAAATTTAACTACCTAAATGTAACGTGAGAGAGTCTCCCTCGAATTGGCTGTAATGAACGGTGTTAGTGAATCAAGAATGTCTGAGTCTAGTCCTTTTAGAGTAGTTTTTTAAGCTCTGAACTCTAAAAAGGCACATCCATAGGGAAGGAAGTTCTCATAGCCTTTAAATGTTTACCCTGGTCAGGAAAAACCACTTCCTAAGGGACCACATCTTCAGCAAAGACATGTTTTACTCTCTGAAAAGAGACAAGATTACACACTCACACGTGCACACAAACATGTCACTAGGATGAAAAAAGAAAACTTACTTAGATTGTTTACGTGCGTCAAGAGGGTGCTGTTCTTGCTACTGACATGTGAGTGACAACTAAGCATAAATGATGATAAAAGTATTCAGTCAGTGTCCTTTAACCCACTGTTACTCTGGTGACAGCTTACAAGATTTTAATGGCTACTATAACAATTTGGAGCCTACTCCAATGGATGGCGTGGGTGGGAGATTTTATACTCTGCAAACAGGTGCAGAAAGGATATGTCAGAGCTGGAGCTGGCATTTGGCTTTGATTGCAGGCCAAATTCTGATCCTAATTATATCACTGTAAATCTAGAATATCTATTGTGACAGTGGAATTACTCTGGGTATACACCACGGTAACAGAGTTGAGAATTTGAATGTACATTTTTACATACAATTGACTCTCCATTAGGGTGTATTTATACTGTGCTCATCATATCTAAGCACCTGCTGACGGATGCCTTATTTGCTTTCACACATTAGTCTTCTATAATTATGTGAAAAATAATTACATGAAAGCAGATGAAGAATATAAGCCTGATTCTTCTCACACATTTGCCAGTGTAAATTAGGAGTAGCTCTGCTGAAGTCAATGGAGTTATATTGGCATGAATCTTGCCTCCCTGTAAGAGATGCTACAGACATGTGATATATGTGAGAGGGTGTGTGTATGCATGTCTATGTGAAAGATGGAACGGGGGAGAGTATCACTAAACATCTTTGGAAGGAAAGGGACATAAATGTCAAAAATTCCAGAAAAGCTAGGGATGTCTTTTAGGGTAGGCAAATCCACTCTGGCTTCTTTCTAACAGCTGTTCATGCACCATAAACAGCAAAGAAATCTTCTGTTTCCACCTCCTACTGAAATTCAAGAGATTGAAACTACAACTGTGGACTACTTCTAGTCAAGTGTATTAATAGTCTTTCGCAGTTTATGATCTCTGCAGTCTTAGGGATCAAGAGTGAGTTTTAACGCAAGTTCTCATATTGGGAGCTGAAGATGTTTTGTGAGAGCTGTGGAACCTTAAAACTTTAGATGGGAAAACACTGTGTATGTGTCTGTTTATATATTCACTTCAGGGTTTTTTTGTTTTGTTTTTCTTAATATGCATTTTCCCTCATTGTCTTGGCAGTATTACTTACCTCTGCTGGTAACACTTTCTCTCCTCAGCCAGAAGTGACAACTTAACATTCTACGCAAAATCTTAGGCTCACAATCAGTGTCATAGTCCATTGCTGTGCTGAGCTTGGGAACGGAGACTAAAGCACATTTAGAAGTACATTAAAATGAAGGGGCTATAAACATGATATTAAATGAAAAGATTCTCTGCCTCTAAGTGAAAGATGTCTTGCGTTTAGGTCAATATTCCTGGAATTTCTAGTTTATTCTATTCTACACAGGTTCTTACACTGTCTTCATTACCATAGCATCTGAGCACCTTCCAGAAGTGCATAAAGCAATGTGACTACCATTTGCAAATGTGAGTCTCTTTCTTTTCCCTTTTAATGGGGGGAAAAAGCTAGCTGCATAAGGGAATGCAAGAGCAGACCAAGAACGTTCCAACTCCTCATATGTTGTAGGGGACAGGGTTGCTTCATCCCCACTGTACTGCCACCATATCACCAGACAGACTGGAGGCCGCAAGTGCTCCTTTGGTTAGGGCTGCCATTTCCCAGTGGCAATGACAGCCAGCCTTGTCTTAAGGGAATCTGTGTCTTCTTGTTAATGTTGGCCCTACTGAGGACACCATGAACGACTCCCAGTATTGACAGGGCCTCCTCACAGAAAAGAGCTAGGAGTCAGCACTAGGGGCAAGGAAAGGGGGTGCAACATTCTTGACACAAATACATTTTTAACAGACTAGGTTTGATCTTTTACTCATCATGACCCTCATCTTTATTGTACAGGGCTGATTCTGGGAATTCCTGAATGCTCTTAAAATAAAATCTAGCTGATCCAAAGCTCATTGTAGTCAGTGGAAGGAAATCTATTGGCTACTATAGGCTTCAGATTCAACCCATGCATCTCTTTTCATTTGTATATCTCAAAGTGCTTTGCAAAAGAGGTCAGTACCACACTATTTTTAAAGGTGGGGAAACTGAGGCACAGATAGGTGATGTGATTTGTTCAGGGTCACCCAGGAAACCAAAGACAGAGCCAGGAATAGGGAACAATATCTTGAATTCCAGTCCAGTGCCTGTGGGTTTCTGCCTTTTCCATTGGTCTCAGAGAGTTTTTTGTGAGGGTCAAGTCAGTACAGAAATAACTACTCCAGCCATTCTTCTGATATAAGCCTAATGCAGCATGTTACCATCCAATTTCTGTCATGAATTATGCATCAAAGAATTCACATTAAAGGACCACAAAACAGAGTTAAAAGGAAGATATCCTCCTAATGGGGTAAGCCAGTGTGTGCGCATCAAATAACCTTGTATGCTGATTGGAGAGGCAATATCCTTGTAGGTGCATTTTCACCTCCATGACATATCCTTTAGGGATTAAATGTACAATATTTAGGAAGAGAAAGGGCACGCCATGCTGTAGTTCTGACCTTCTAGTAACCTGTTCAGGAGCAACAAAGATTCCATTTAACCATGTATGGTGTAAACAGCAAGGGACACGTAAGCAGCAAAATTAGAAAGGAATCTGATTGATAGCCCCAAAGATAAATGCCACTTTAGCCACAGTTAATCTACACTGTTGACAGAAGGCAGTTCATAGTTGAAGGGGAAGATCTAAGGGCTTCTCTGCTTCTGAGTGGGATAAGGTGCCCTGAAAAATGTGGTGGTTGTTTTTTTGATTTATCTGCCTCTCGCATTTAGCTCCCACTCTTCTTCTCCAATGAGTATGCACATGCTGGAAGCATAAAACACGGACAGCAGCAAGCTCTCTTCACTAACACGGCTCTACATCAAAGGCTTTACTGGAATCTATTGATTCTGTCAGACTCCCGGAAATCCAGGGATGGTTTAAGTGAGAAGTCATGCTCTTTTCTGTTGACTTTAAAAAAATGTTGCACTGTGTGCAAATATTCACCTTGCAAACAATTCAATAAACTGCCTAAAGCTTTTCAGGGCTTTCCCTCAGTGACAGCAAATATTCAAGGATACATATATGGACAAACATCATTGGTCTCACTTATACGGCATTCTAAAAAAATTGGGCCATTTAGCTTTTAAAGTTTGCATTCACTGTTGTTTTGCAAATAGCATGTAGCAGCTCTTATCTGACCTATTGTTTACTTCTTGTTTTTAAAATGAATGCACTCTATAGCAGTGAATGATTTTGGAATACAGCCAAGGTGAAATGTTTTCAAAAAGTCCAGAAACTATTGATGATTCTGGATGAGAAATTCAAATCTTAATGATCTCAAACTTCTGGGGAGTTTGAGTTAGATTCTTCCCTGTTTTAAACATGTAAAATCTGTGTAATTTTAAGTCTTGGCCTTCACAACATCCTCTGACAAAGAGTTTCATAGGTTGACTGTCTGTTGTGTGAAGAAATACTTCCTTTTGTTCATTTTAAACCTATTGCCCGTTAATTTTATTTGGTGACCCCTCATTCTTATGCTTTGAGAAGGAGTAAATAACACTTCCTTATTTACTTTCTCCATATCACTTGTGATTTTATGGATGTCTAGTTTCTCCATCCTTACTCATCTCTTTTCCAAGTTGAAAAGTCCCAGTCTTATTAATCTCCTCATATGGAAGTTTTTCCATACCCCTAATAATTTTTATTGCCCTTTTCTGTACCTTTCCCGATTCAAGTATATCCTTTTGAGATAGGGGAGCCAGATCTTCACACAGTATTTAAGATGTGGGCATACCATGGGTTTATATAAAGGCAATATGATCTTTTCTGTACTATTATTTATCCCTTTCCTAATTTCAAAGGGGTAGCCGTGTTAGTGTAGTCCAGCAAAACAAACAAGGAGTCTGGTGGCACTTTTAAAGACTAACAAATTTAATTTGTTTTCCCTTTCCTCATGATTCCCAATATTCTGTAGCGGTAGCTTTTCAAATGCTGCTGTACATTGAAGGGATATTTTCAGAGAACTCTCTGCAGTGACCCCAAGATTTCTTTCTTTAGTGGGAAAAGGTAATTTAGACATCATCATTTTATATGTGTAAGTGGGATTATGTTTTCCAATGTGCATTACTTTGCTTTTATTGTCACTGAATTTCGTCTGCCATTTCATTGTCCAGTCATCATTTTTTTGTGAGACTTCTTTGTAACTCTTCTCAGTCAGCTTTGGACTTCAGTATCTTGAGTAGTTTTGTATCATCTGCAATTTTGCCAGCTCACTGTTTACCCCTTTATCCAGATCATTTATGAACATGTTAAACAGTACAGATCACCAGGGGAAACTACTACTTACTTCTCCTCATTCTGAAAACTGCCCATTTATTCTTACTCTTTCATCCCTATCTTTTACCAAGTCACTGATCCAGGAGAAGACCATCCTTCCTTATCTCATGATAGCTTACTTTCCTTAAGAGCCTTGTCAAACGCTTTCTGAAAATCTAATATATCAGATCCACTGCATCACCTTTGGCCATATGCTTGCTGACCTGCTCAAAGACTTTTAGTAGATTCGTGAGGCATGATTTCCCTTTACAAAAAACAGGCCGGCCTTTCCTCAACAAATCATGTTCATCTATGTATCTGGTAATTCTGTCTCTTACTATAGTTTTAACCAATTTGCTTGGAACTGAAGTTAGGCTTACTGTCCTTCAATTCCTGGGATCACATCTTGAAACTTTTTTAAAAAATTGGCATCATATTAGCTAACCTGCAGTCATCTGGTAGATATTTTTCCATTTACTTTAATGGACTTTGAATCAAGCCTTTGCTGCAAAGCATTTACTTAAAGGCCATGGAATTAGTTCTGGCTGATCTTGTAAAACATTTTATAAATAGTTACTTCTTTTTAGTATCATTGACTGTTACAGAAACATCAGCCTCTAGTGAAGGAATATTTCCTCATGCCTGGGCTGGTGTTTATTTTAGGTATTCACAGTGTTCTCTTTTTAGATCTTAATTTTATGGATCCTCCCCAAAAGCATGAATAACCCGAATCAGTGACATGACAAAACAGTTGGGGGGTGGCAGAGATTTGACTGGGCTGTACAAGCAGTGATATCAGCTTTGGGAAAGAAACTTTTCTGTTGACCAGATTAAGAGACTAAGGTTTGGCTTTTAATCAATGATTCCCCTAAAGATGACTTGGTTGTTCTCCACTCCTGTTGTCCTCTCCCCAGTACTCAGCAGGTAGGCTAATAGAAAATGTACAGCATTCTTAAAATTCCTTTGGGCCAGCATTTTCCAAACAGTGGGTCCAGACTCACCAGTGGGTTTTAGATGGGTTCCCACATCCAGGCCTAATTTAAACCCATTACTGAGCCCTGGCCTAGGCAAACATACAGTTCTCTTGACTTGATGCTGAGGCTACAGTGTGTGGGGTATGACTTAGAGTGGGGTGTTGAAACCCAGTACATCTGGTCACTGCACTACTCAGTCAATTTTGTCCCAAGTGCCCCTCCATCATGACTCCATGAGCCAGGTCACAACAGCAAGAATAGGGAACTAAGTCCAGTCCCCTGATACAGGAACCGCAGCTATGGGGTAAATGTGGGCCAGGCTCACACTCTATCCCCACCTCCATCAGGCCTGCCCCTCTTGCAGCTGCGGTGCATCTATGTAATGGTAGCTCACAACACAAGGCAAAATGCAGCTGCTGGGCCAACGTAATAAAAGCCTGGGAACCACTGATCTGCTGTGGATGGTCCTGTTTTTAGAGCCCAGCAAATCTACAGATATCTGCTTTATATCCACAGACCATTTTTTGCAGATGGTGGATCAGATGTGGATCTCAAGGGAGGAGAAGCAGCTGTCCATAGCTTATAACTGTTGAGGCTGCTTCCCCGTTTTCAAGATCCAGGGGTGGGAGCTGGTTGCAAATCAGCTGTTCAGCAAGACCTCTAGGGCTGAACCACTGATCAGCTGTTGCGGGGTTCCAGGGGACAGCCACTGATCAGCTGTTTGGTGGCCTCCCCCTGTCCACATGTGATCAGCTGATGGATAGGGTCTGCCTGGGCTTGTCATCAATCAGCTGTTCAGTAGGTATCCCAGGGCTGGCCACGCAACAGTTGATTGGTGGCAGAACAGCTGATGAGCAGCTGTAGTGGTGGTGGCAGGGACAAAGAGGTCTGGTCACCAAACAACTGATTAATGGCCTGGGTGGCTGTGAGATGGGTGCACATGTGGGTAGATACAAAATAAATCCTGTCAATTGTGGGTCAGATAGAAGTTGATTCTCTTCTATTTGGATCCACATTTTTGTATTGGCACAGGGCTCTATCTGTCTTCAAAATTGTCCTGACTGATATTCTTAAACCTTGTATGCCAATGTTTCTCAATCTTTTGTGGGTCACAGAATGCTTGGTGCTATTTCATGAACCTATAGGACACACCAGACCACCCCCCACAGGCCAAATCCAGCCATCTCCCCAGGTCTCTATGACACACTTACTATCTTGTGGCAACACAGTAATCCATCCCGACACAGTGGTTAAGAACCACTGTCGTATGCAGTCAAATGCCCTCAATATAGATGCAGTTATTTATTTATTGTTGTTCAATGTCCCTTGAAATGGGAAGTGCAGACACTGTAACATACTGCTAGGCAAGTGAGCTGGTTTTACTTCAGTTTCTCTAAGTATCCTACCTCTGTATCCTTTGCTGAATTCCATGTGTCACAGTCTGTAGAAATGCTCCTCTGTGACTCTTAACATATATTATTCCTCCTTTGCTTAAAAAAGCATGCTGACAGGACTGGTTTTCTTTTTTTAACTTTTGTGGCATTAGGGTTATCAGGATGCTCTGCCTCTCCAATGCAATGTGTTGTCTGCTTGAGCAGAAATCTAGTTCACTCTCAGATAGCAGTAAACTTTGGAGACTTGATGAGTACCCCAAGTTACAGAGCTACAAAGCCTGCAACTTGTTACCTAAATCATACTTCCTCTTTGGAAGTGACTTTATAACCCTAACATTACACAGTTATGACTTTTGCCCAGAAGCAATTACAGCCTCTGCCTCCTATGACAATAGGGCTAGGCAAATCCATCAGACAAATTCCAAAGGGGTAGCTGCATTAGTCTGGTTCAGCAAAACAAGCAAGGAGTGCTGTGGCACTTTTAAAGGCTTACAAATTTATTTATTGCATGAGTTCCATGGGAAAAAAATCCCGAAAAAGTGGGATTTTTCTCCCATGAAATCTCATGAGATAAATAAATTTGTTAGTCTTTAAAAGTGCCACAAGACTCCTTGCTTGTTTTACTTTAATAGGGATTACAGTCACCGCCTAGGGTTCAGGTGCGTTGCCATAGTGGGCGTGTTAGAGGCTGAGCTGGCGTCTTGAAAAGCTTGGCTAGCACCTCTGCTTAATATGCAGAAGGTCCTGGGTTCCATTCCCAGGGGGTTGGACTTGATGATCTCATGAGGTCCCTTCCAACCCTATGATTTGATTCGATTCTAGATCATTGCACTAAAAAAAGCCTCACGTGTGTCTGATTTACCTCCCAGAGCAGGCGACAAAGAACCAGGACAGCTGGCAGGTAACAGACTACCCATGTTCTGTATAAGAAGAGACCTTCAGAAAATAGGAAGTGACAGGAAGCTCTGTAGTAAGAGTATGGATCTGGAGAGTTGGGGGAATCAGGATTCTTGTGTAGGAGGGAGTTGGAAGGGGTTCACCCCTGGAAGATGGTCTGCAGGGGAGATTGTCCAGGAAACAGTTAAAGGGCCTGTTTAAGTGAAGAAGATAGACTGTTGCCTGGTTTTGGGTCTCTGGACTGAAATCAAGAGCTGAGGGAGGAACCAGGATTTCCTACTGTTTAGTGATGCGACTGGGAGGTAACACCCCATTATGTGAAGGGAAAAAGAAGTTACTGAATATTAGTCTGTGTGGGAAGGGCTGCTAAAGGTGGGGAGCCCTGTGTTAATAGAAGAGAAAGACTACCAAGCCTTGAAAGAGCTGATGTATTTAAGGGGAAGGACTCTTCTGGAGCGTTAAATCTCCAAAATAATTCATCTAGTGGGAGAACCAGTGACTTATCAGTTGGAAGAGGAGGAAACTGAGGCAGCAACTGTCTCTTCACCCTAGGAGGTGTGATATGCTGCTGTTACAGGGTGGAGGGAGGAAAGGAATAGTGAGAGATTCAGAACTGTTACATCCAGGGGCTCACTTATATGAGGTTTTCTTCCCATGAGTTGCTCTGTGAAACTGAGCTTCCTGCTTTTATGTGGGCTGTCTTGAAGACCCTTTTAGGACTTGGTGGGGCTGCTCAAAAGTCTGTAGATGGTTTGCACTATCTTTGAGACCTTAGAAGGACACAGCAAGAGGTCCGAAAAAGCTGGGTTGTGAAGTGGCGTCTTTCTGCAGGAGCCCAAAGCTGATAGCCTCAATAAAGATCTTGGGTATGGTGGTTTGACATGGGGCCCACATTTGGATGCCCATTCTGAGCTGTTTATAACATGTCTAAAGCAACACAGAATCTGTCACTCGCTTTTGATGATGGATAATGGTTTGGCTGCTTTGGGACATGTTGAGACCCTGTCACTGAGGCAAGAAGTAAATGTAGCTGAAATATGATGTAGCAATGGCATTCCTTTCTGGTGGCTTGTTGTCACACTCTGACCATAACTGGTGTTGGAATGAATGTGTATGAGAGGGAAACTGCCTTGGTGTGTGTTATGTGGTACTATGACAGTATCTATACATGGCACTGTTATTTTGAAAGTGCTCCATACTTTATGTGCATGCAGAACCTCTGAAATGCAGGGAGTGTCCAGTCAGAGGATGGCAGGAGGGGAAGGCTGAAATGTTGGTCAACATAACTGGAGCACACAGCATTGGTCATAAGAGTAGGTGATGAGCCAATTTTTAAAAGTCTGATTTGCAAGGCCTGCCCCACTCCACTGGTCACTCCTGGGTGGGACTTACACTTGTGGTTCCAGGGAATTGAAGGCACTTCAAGTGTCCTGTTCCGGCCACGGATTTGTATCTTCTAACACAGTGCAGGATACCCCTGCACAAGAGCAACCACTGGTGCCTTGCTCCCTGGCCCTGTGGAACATAAACTCATTACAGGGAAGTACTTGAGCAGAGGAAAAGTTTCTCACTCAGGTGGCTGTTCACAGATGCACCTTTCTGGTAGATTCAGCAATTGGCACTGGTGATGGCTTTAGAGCGGAGTGACAGTTAAGGGCATTTCCCCTCCATGATCCAGCAATGGCAGCCCTTCTCAGCCATCCACCTCCCCAGCTGTGCCCTTCTTCACATAGGATTCCCTTCTGACTAGGATGTCTCCAGGCTCCAGTTTTCTGCCCTCTATGTTTTATACCCAGCAGACAGCGGTACTATGAAGCCAGTGAAGGAATCCAGGAGCTACACCTTATGAGTGTCTAGGGCATGTAAGAACATGCCTATGGATATGGGACTTCTCTGAGGCTTTTCCATGTTATATGTTATGCGGCTGTATTCAGGACGAGCCACATGGCAAAGGGGCATAAAAAGCAGTTGTGCCATCCCTATCTGGTCTTTATTCCTGCTTCCTCCTTCTGAATCAACTCATTTACAAATGAAGCTCTCAAACAAGGGACTGAGACCCATCCAGGTACTGGATGTACACCAGAGAAACTGTATAAGCCTGCAAACTCCACAGTTCTGTTGGGAATCTGATGTATATCAACTTTAAAGTCATTTGTTCATTTGTGATTACTTTGACCATTTAACACAGCAGTGTCAAACTCATTCATCGTGGGGGGACAATTGGAGGGCAGGACACCTGATGAGGGCCACGTGTCCGCACAGTCTCCCCAACCCTTTCCCCTGCCACATTCAGAGCAGCATGGGCTCCCCTTTACCCTCGCCAATACTGCAGGCTCTCTGACACCGTCCCTTTTCCCTGCCCTGTGCACTCGCCTTCCTCACATTGACTCCCAGACTCCCTCCTGCTGGGCAGCTCCTGGACACCCCTTCTTTCCACTTCCCCTACTGTGTGGTGGCAGTGCAAGCAATCAGCCTGTCACAGCCACAGGCAGGTTGCGTTCCTGCCTCCTCCCTTCCTCATCAGTCATTCAGCATGCAGGCCTTTGGTTGGGCTGAATCCCAACTCAGTCCCATGTGGGCCCCTGATACTTTTTCCTTTCTTATTTGTGATTCATGCAATGTGCTGTCAATCAAATTAGCATGCTGACTGACAGTGAACAGTTGGGGTCGGGGGCAGTTTGGAGGCTCTCTGGGAGCCCAGCCTAGCCCCCTGTGACTGAGGTTCTGGTTGGTTGGCAGACCACAGCAGAGCTGAGCCAGAATTGGCTAGGGTGCTTCCTTTGTTCCCCCGTGATCTGATGCAGATCATGTGAGCGAGCCAGAAGCATGCCTGGCTCAGCTCTGCTCTGCCCATGGCAGCCTGTCTTTGGAGTTCACTGCTGCTGCAGAGAGCTCCCAGAGACAGTCCAGGCAGAAGCTCCACAGGCTGGACTGGCGCCCTTGCCAGGCCACGTCCAGCCCATTGACACCCCAGATTTAACATCTCTCTTCTCATTTCTTGTGCTTCCTTTAAGATAAACCTTTGGTTTGGTTTGGGACCCTGCCACCCAAATTACTATGTTGCCAGCCAATCCTTTACTTATTATAATAAATAAAGGTTTATTATACAAGGAAAGAAACAAACTATTACAGTACTGTTAAAGAGTTAAAATAATCACATGCATACAATGATTTTAAAGTCCACATACATCAGATCTCCAGTAGAATTCAGAGTTTGCAGTATTATACAGTCCCTAAGGTGCACATCCAATACTTGAATGGGTTTAAGTTCTTTGTTTCACAGCTTCATTTGTCAGAAATCCTGTCCAGAGAAATTAAGACTAAACAGTCCATGTATAGAGTTTGTTCTAATTCTCCCATGAGAATTAACAGGGTGAGTCCAGGCCAGTGCTGGCTAGGTCTCAGTCTCGTGACCCAAACTTTCCCTGAGATGCTTGGATAGATGTGAGACAAGAGGATTATGCTCCGAGCTTCCTTTAAAGCTGTAGCAAGGTGGACATTTGTGGATAATTTCCCCATGTGGGCTTTGATGACAGCGATGCTGATGCTTGACCTTTACTCAACAGGTTCTTCTTCAGACAATACCATCAGCAATAACCATTTAAGCTCTCACAACAGTTCAAAGATACTTCTGGAGTGAAGTACAGTAACGTAAATTGTCCTTTGAAGTAAAACCTTCACCTCATAGGCACCACAGATAATTAGGTGCATTAGCACAGTTAACAATTAGCTTACACTGGTACATCAAAAGTCCATCTAGATGTTAATGTTCCCCTTTGACCTCTTCAGCAAATAGAACCACACTAACAGACAGTAAAACTGTTCATCTGCCTTGCTACCCTTTACCTCAATAGATGTCAAACATCATCAGATAACTGCCCACAATACACATGCATATCAAAGCTCTATATATTATTTGTAAGGAATGACCCTCACCACCATTGTGTTTTCCTATTCTATGTCTTTAAAGATTAGATTTGGGTCATGTATTTAAAGGTTGGTCTGCCTTTTAAGGCCTAGTATGACATTTGTTACTAACTGATTGGTTGGCACCATGGTATTTTGGGTCAGATCCAAACTTATATTGATCTGGTGAAGTGACTGACCCTTTGGGGTCAGGAGAACATTTTGGTAGAGGGACTAGTATTTACATAACTTATCTCTTTACTGGACCCAGTTGCTGATTGGGTGCCAGAGACTGAAATGCAATAAAAGGGGCTGTGTCTTTCTCGTTGTAGCTTCTTGATAACCAGAGTTGGGAATCAGAAGCACTGTTTGTGAATGGTCAGGGAATATATCTGTAGTGTTAGCCACCAGTTCCGGGAGAATCTGCTCTCTTTTTGCAGCCTGTCCTGTCCTTTGCATTTTCAGGTGGGCTATCCTAGGCACAGATTGGTCTCAGAAGTTCAAGCCACATGGAACTCTTCTGCAGGTCACTCCTGGAATGACATGAAGACAGTTCCACATTAGCACTTACATAATTGCATTTTTAAGGCAGTGGACTTCTAAGGGTATAAACCTAATTTAATAAGGTTTAATTTAATATCCTGAATGAACTATACTGACATCAGTCTGACACAAGCTGTTGGTTCTTGTGCTTGTTTGTCCAATGAGAAGGCATTATGTATGGGACTGAAATCAAGCACTGAGCTCCTCAGTAACTTTTATGGTCCATATAAAGAGCTCGCATGTGGAAGGCTTAAAAAAATGATAGTGTGTTAAATCACCAGGAAGCAAGGACAATGCCTTCCTGAACAGGTGACTCCTTATAGCAAGAGACTAAAGCAGCTAGCCAAGTATAAGGAATCAGTTAAAAAACAAATAAAGGATCCTATAAAGAGGGTCTGGGATGAAATTGGCAAGTGTGGGGGAGGAGGGAGTGGGAGAAGATGGAAAGGAGAACTGGCAGAGTGCAGGCCACAGGTGGCACATGCTGTTTCAGTGTTAAGCAAATTCATAACTGTTTCACTGTTGACTTCAATATCAGGTCACCACTGCTACTTATTGTAAAAGCTGGGATTTCTAACCTCCCTCCATACTTCCAAAGCATTGCCTAGGATGATAGCAATCAAGTGATCAAGCAGCAGATGGATTTGCTGTCCCTTGTCCTTACATAATTGTAAAAATGTAGGGCTAGAGGGGACCTCAAGGAGTCATCAACTCCAGGCCCCTGAGCTGTGGAAGGACCAAGAAAACCTCATGTCAACTCCAAAGGTTATCATATAAGCCTGTTGTCAGACGTCAGCAGGAACAGGAGTGAGCATGAGGACACAGGTGCAATACTGGAATATGTTGCATTTACAAACATTGCTATAAGCAAAGGTGGAGATTGAAATACCATAAACACTGGGTTACAGGGGTAAATGCAGGTAACATGATACCTAACACTGTCAGAATTGCTGCCATTATAAAACTTCAGGGCATTCATTTGTTAGACTTCTGCTGTATTACCTTGACTCTTCTGCAAGAAGTGAGACCTGATCCACACAACTTTGGTACATGATTTTCTCCTATTTTGATAGCCTTTGAAAACATTAAAAAAAAATCCCTTAAGGTACTGTGCTGTACTTTATGCTATACCAAAGTGACTTGTTTGGACAATTCCGGCACAAGATCAACTCCTAGGCTGTGTTCACACAGCACTCTTATTTTGAAACAACAGAGGTTATTTTGAAATAAGAATTCTGCTGTTCACATGACGCACAGTTCTTTCGAAAAAGCCGTCGTTTGGAAACAACTGTGTTGTTTCAAAACAAGTTAAACCCCATTTGGGTGTGAAACAAGCTTGTTTCGAAACAATGCGTGTGAACATGTTGTTTCGGAACAAGGTGTTCCGAAACAACATTTCAAGGGCTGCCCCCTCAGCACCCTGGCCAGGGAACCCTCAGCACCCTGGCCACAGTGCTGAGGGGTGTCCCTTGGCCGGCGCCTGCAGAGCCGGGCTGCAGAGACTGGCGGGCTTCAGCGCAGCCCAGTGCTGAACCCCGCGGGTGCCTGCAAAGGGGGGCTGCAGGCTCCCGCAGCAGGTTTGGGGGCAGCCCAGGCTTTAAGCCGGCAGGGAGCAGCGCTGGGCAGTGCTGAAGCCTGCAGGTGCCTGCAGCCCCTTCCAGAAGCGAAATAGCATGTTCACAGTGTGAACATGCTATTTCGTTTCCCGCCTTTTCCCTTATTTCGAAATAACTTTTTGTTAATTCGGACTAAGTTATTTCGAAATAAGGCATTATTTCAATACAAGTTTGTTTCGACACAACTTGTATCAAAATAATCCCTGTGTGTGAACACAGCCCTAGAGCCCAGCTCTGATTCATCAGTGTAGCTGGTGCTTCTCTTGCTGGACCCATCAAGGTAAGCTGAGTCATTGAACCAAGCTATGAGTGCTAGCCCTTGAAACAAGAAAATGATTCATCTTGGGTGTGGCCTGGGCAAAGCCTGAGGTCATGTTGGGAATGGAGAATGCATTGTATTGGACACATTCCGTTACTGAATAGGGACAGCTTACTGATGACACCTGACCTTGGCCAAAGGTGGAACCTGCTATCCTTAAAGGAGCTACTGCGACCATAATGTAGCTTCAGGTTATGTACTCTATTCACTTTTAGGCTAGTGCTCGCTTTTGAGTAGCAGACTGACATTGAATGCCAGTGCCACAAAGGAAGGGTTTTTTTGTTTGTGTAACCCTTCTGTCAGGGCAGGCTGGCAGAACAAGGGTCGGGTTCTATACCTAGGGGGTTTCCAGTAATGTAGCACCACCTACCAGCTTGATCCTCTTCCAGATTTCTGGGAAATCCCGCACTGTTCCCTGGGCACCGCAAAGGGGTAAGGCTTCCCCACTCGCAAGCACGAGTCTGAGTGTAGTAAACAGAACTTTTAATAGTAGTAAAACAGAGGGCAAAAGGCCAAATAATAGAAATCAGTGCTGATTTAGCAAATCAGTACAGAGCAAAGTTCCCAACAATCTGCACCACATAACAGAACATACAAGATAAACTCACTAGCAAAATCGGCACCAATCTGGAGAATCAGGCCTAACTAGGCTCCCAACCAACCCTAGGGTACATAGGGAGTGTCTTTCATGCCAGCTGTCTGCCAATGCCATCTACTGGCCACTCACTCCATCCAATATCACCATCCCTTGGGTCCGCCTCAGTCCGCCAGCTCCACCCACTGGTCACTCACGCCACCCAGCTCACCGCTGGCCGTTCTCACTGTCCGCTGGGTCCACCCACTCTCTGCTGGCTTTGCCCACTGGTCACTCACACCGCCCAGCTCACCACTGACTGTTCTCACCATCTGCTGGCTCCATCCACTGTCTACCAGCCCCTCCCACCAGTCACTCACACCACCCAACTTGCTGCTGGCCGCTCTCACCATCTGCCAGCTCCACCCACCAGTGATTTGCATCACCCAGCTCACCACTGGCCACTCTCACTGTCCACTGGCTCCCCTTCAGTGATCTCAGCTCTAAGAGAGGTTTTTCTTTCTAGTGATTTTTAGCTCAGAAAGAGTTTGCTTCTCTCCCTAGTGATTCCAGCTCTTAAGTAGCTGCAAACAGCTACCTCTGTCTAAATGACAAAGGCCTCAGAAGAAGTCTAGCCATAGCTATCATTAGACAGGGGAAGCAATAGGGGAGAGGCTAAAATAGCCCCAAACCCCCACCCCTGTCCTTCAACTTCTTTCAGGCTGAAACATGCAGTCACCTTTCCTACAAGCCCCTTCTTAACTAAGGATAGTTTTTACCCTTTAACTAACTCAGACAGATTTGAAACAAAAAGAGAATAGCAATTCACAAAAAGACAGTGTTTTATATTTCCCCTCAGTACAATTAGAGATATTGACAGATTTGTGATCAGATTAACCCCAAATATCATTACCCACTATGCCCTGCACCCAGTATGCTAATACCTAATTGTGCTCTTTGTGTTCATGCTAATAAAGGACCCATGCAGGTTAGGTGTCATCCCCCCCCCCCCCAGCCCCCAGAAGCTGTTAGGCTCAGAAGCTGTTAGGCATAGCTTCTAAGCCTGTCTTACATTTGTTTTTGTTTTTCTTCCTTCTTCCAAATCTAGAATGTGGAAGGCTGGGAGGAAGAGGAAGAAGTTTCTTAGAGAACCAAAAACTTAGCAGAGCTCTCCTAAGACTTGGCTCTGAACTCCTTATCTATCTGAAACTCCCTTTGAAGCTGGGATATTCTTGATGCAGAGTGCCAGCTGAGTCAACACAAACATTTTAGGGTAGACCTTGAAAAACATCTCAGAAAGCTGGGGAGAACACTTTTCCACACACACTTAACCAACTTTTGTTCCTCTTGATTATACCACTATGTGCAATCTTGAATATAACTATTTGCTATGTCTACATTAGCTGAAATTATTTCGGACTTCTTAGGCCGAACTAAAAAGTTCCCGGTTAGTTTGAACTAAACAGGAACTTTTTAGTTCAAACTAACTGCACGTTCTAGTTCAAACTAAGGCTTAGCTCAAACTAGAACACATTTTTAGTTTGAACTAATGGCTTAGTTCGAACTTCTTAACCTTAGTTCGGGTCTTGCTCGCACTTAGTTTGAACTAACATTTGAACTAAGTGCAGAAGTCTGAACTAACTCCAGTACTAAATAGTTCGGACTAAACTTTCCCTAGTGTAGCCATAGGCCAAATTAGTCTGGACTCAGGAGGCTCCTTAGTCCAAAGCCTCCTTAGTCCAGACTAATTGACCACTGTAGATGTAACCATTGATATCATTAGTTAACCCCACATAAAATGTCACCAGGCTAGCACAGGCCCTGCATACAACTTAAGACCTGCAGGTGGGTTGATCTGGGGAGATCACTGGCTGGGCAAGAATTTCTCCATACCCCTTATAGGCCAGAGAAAATGTCTGCACTGGACCTCCATAGGTCAAAAGTGTAACCAGAAATGATTTTTGGGAGTGAGGAAGGTGGGGTTGTGGTTGACACAGGTGGGCACAAGCCTTTTGTCACAAGTGAAAAAGTGGCTGATAAAAATGTGGGATGAATTACTTAAAATCTGATTGGGTGGGCCTGCTTTCAGAGTGAGTGGGCTGTGACCTACCTAGGCCCACCCTTTGCTATGCCCCTGACATCAGCTAAGGAAGAAGACCATAATGACAGTGGTTGGTGAGTAGCTAGGGAAGAAACTGCAGACCGGCATCTGTGTGGCTCCAGAGGAGCCAATCCCTCCCACTACAGGTATTTTGGAAAATGGCATTTTATTCCTGCAGGAAACTCCTGTGTTTGTTTTCATCCTGGGACAAGGCAAAGTGTCAAAATAGTAGGAACTCTGATCCTCCCCAAAAAGGTCCTATTTCAATTTGGAAATCTTGATATAAATAACCTTGGTGTGTTCGATCAAAATGGGGTGTTTCGAAAGGTCTAGTAATTATTGACTGATTTATCATGATAGGAAAACTTTCAGTCAAAAATCTGTACCAGCTCTACCCCATCTAGCTGGCATGGAGGGTCCACAGTCCCTGATCCAGTCCAAAGGCTGGAACGGAAGAAGACTGGGGAGAATGATGGTCTACATAGCATCCCTGAACCCCAGATAAAGGGAGTGGCCAGAACCAAAGCAACAGGGCTTTAGGGGCTGAAGACCTGGGCCCCATCTAAATAGGGGACCTGAGCTACAGCCCCAAGGCCTCTGCATTGATTTGATCTCGCTGCCCTACTCAGCCTGACACAGCAGTGGCGAGACCTGGTGGGCATTGGTAGGGGCCTCTCAGCACTGGGGAGCCCTGGGGGCAGGGTGAGAGCACCAAGGTAGCATGGCCTTTGACCCTAGGGCCTCACCCAGCATCAGCCTGCCCCCAAGCCATCAGGCCCAGGAGAGCCCCAGGTGGGTGAGGGGCTCACAAAAGTGAGCAGCCCTGGGCCCTGGGGCCTCTTAATCCAGCCCTGAGAGTGGTATTTACATCTCAAGCTCCTCCCACTCCACTCATCTAAACCCCGGTTCTCGGGCTTTGAACAAATGGAGTGGGTTTCACCCTTTGCACATAGGGTCTTCCAGGAGTGTCTGGGAGGCACAGGAACAGCCTCATTCCTTATGATTGTTTACGTGCCACTTTCTTGATCCAAGGGCAGGAGCAATAGATGCAAAGTACAAGAGTGGAGCTGTCTTTGCCTCAAGCTCTATTTCTGGTTGTTGCAGATGGACCAGTCTATGATACGAAGTGCAGTGTGGCTTTTAATTTGTTAGTGAACTCTCCTGATTCTTCTGTCTGTGATAAGGTTGGCCAAGTCTGATAAGGCTTGCTTTACAGTTCCCAGCAACTGAGAAGAGTCTGTCACCTATTCCTCTTGACAGGGGCCAAGCCTAAAGTGAGTTGCATAGAAGTAACCTGCTTAACCTTACTAGTGCAGTGTCCATCTTTGGTAGTCTTGTGCTGCACCTACACCTTGTCAGGCTCAATTTGAATGTAAATGCTCATTTGAATGGAGCTTAAAAAGATCAAATTAATAAATCAGTGTTTTACGCCACATGCCTAATGATTCACCATCACAAATATTTAGACTGCTCTGACACATGAATTAAGCCTGACTTTATTAATTGTGGTGTAGGTGTTTTTATTTGCGAACTGTCACTGTTGTAATTAATACATAACTCTTCACAATTATATTACGCACTTCAATCAAAGATTTCAAAGCAATATACAAATGTTAAGATTCAAAAATTATCTCCATTTATCTGATGGGTAATAAGAGGCAGAAAGAAGTTCAGTGATTTTTGCTCAAGTTCCCTATGCAAAACTAAAAACAGACATCTTCCCAGAGTTCTCTGCACTCAGAAACAGACCACACAGCCTTTCCTCTGCTTGTGGTGTCCAGATAGTTCTGTCAGTATGAAAATGTAAAAATTGAAAATAAACCCCAATGAACTTCATGCATTACTAGGGAAAAGACATGCGCAGCCAAATATGGAGCTGGTTGCGGGGGGAAGGGTGATGGGAAGGGGATCTGCTGAAATAAATCTTTACCAAATCAGTAGTCTCATCTGTTTGAGAGGGAAACTAGTAAAAATAGAACAAATTTTGGTACCATAATAAAACTGGTTATATAAGGTTCCTCAAATATTTTAAATACCACATGATGCTCATGTTTTCAACATAAAGATGCAAATTTTACATCAATATAAAAAAACTGGAAACAAACTCAAGTTACATAATTAACTATTCAGTTTCTCTCAGTGTTGAGGGATCACTTCAAAATCATTTCTTTTACCTTGTCAAGGTGGTTGATGTTCCTTTGCCTTCCAGATAGAAACAATTTCTTACAATCTTTCACAAACTCTTTTGAGCTATGTAGAGCCAGATATTGCCCCTTGTTCTGGCCACTCTGCACTTCTGGAGCCATACAGAAGCCAGGAAATGTTCCTAATCCCAGGAATCACCCAGTGTGGAAATCTCTTGCCATTCTTGCTATCCTCATCAGCAAAATTAAGAGCACTCTCAGTCTGCTCTAATTTTCACAAAGGGTTAAGGGTTACAGGGGTGGGGGGAGCACGAAAGGGACTGAAAGTCAATTTCCTCTTATTAAGCAAACTAAGAGCAGAGTGTTGCTGAGGTTTGCTAGCCAGTAACACTTAGGAGCCAGTGGGGAACCCTTACTTGTTGATGTAAACAGTCCTCATTTCTTCCTTTAAAGATAATTTAATCTTAAAACAAGTGCTGCTTTCTTTAGAACTTGGAATTTATGAAGAACTTTTAAGACTTAAACATCTCCCTTTGTACCTCAATAAAACTAATAGTAAAAATTCCACGGACATTCATAAAAACAGAATTGGGCCCTGACTTTCTAATCTTTACTCCAAAAAATCAACATCAATATTTATAATGTACAACCCATAACACTGTAGAATGTTTTGCAAACAGTCTTGTGCAAATGTTCTGAATGCTCCTATTTGAATAACATTTTCCAGGAAAACAAAATACATAAGGCACTTTTTTCTTTACAGGAAGTTGGATTTTTGCAGCCCAATGTAGCTTCTCCCACACACACACTTTTAGGACTCTGATTTTCATGCAGCTTAATAACCACCCACAAATACTTAATATGTAGCCTATATTCTTAATTTTTGAAAAAAGGAAACATTCTTGCTTGTTTCCTTAAGAGCTGTTTGTTCATGAATATTTTGACATGTTTTTGATTAAAATAAATGTCAGATATAAGTGTTTCACAATGTTCAAATTCAAGGGTCTTGAAAGAAAGAGAGAAAGTCATTTTAGGCTGCTAAATAGTGATTTGTTTTATATCTTGACTGATATTCCCCACTGCAGCTTGTGCATAGGGCATTGTAAGATCAGGCCTATGTTCATCAAATACAATAATTTATATCTATGCTCAGAATCTTATTAGCAGACTAGTCCAAATTCAACTGCTTCTCATGGACAAAAAAAAATCTCAGCACTCCTATTAAGTCTATACTGGGCTAGAACCTGGATGAGGTAAAATGGATATAGCTCTTTTGAAGTCAAGGGAGTAATACTGATTTACCCCCTTGAAAAGTTGGCCCATTAATTTTGTTATAATTAGAACTATCTCTATATTAATCAAAATCAATTTGTAACATAAGACAAATGCTGTTTTTCTTATAACTGAGTTGGTAGTATGTCTATCTTAGTATACCCATTTGTAATTACAAAAAAAAAAAAAAAGAGTATATAGGGAAATCCTGCCCCACTGAGGTTGCTGGAAGTTTTGTCATTGACTTAAGTAGGATCAGGATTTCACTCCTAGCTGTCTACACAAGGTTTGTTTTCCTAACTCTTCCCCACTGTTGTCACCACAACTTCAGTTCCCTGGCTGACAGTGAAGAGATCAGGAGTGTAGATTGAGGTAAAGCTACAGGAGGAGGCTGCCAGCATTTTAAGTACTGTATTCTCTTACCTTGCTCTGAATAAGCCCAGATCAAGTGCTGACAGCGGCTGCCCCTTGTCTACACTGATTCTTCTTCCATTGCTACTTGTAGGGATGCACTGATAGTAGGAACAAGTGGAAGCTTTCAGAAAACAAGTCTAGTGTAGACAAGATCAAATGAAACAAGCTATGACATGTCTTCACTAAGATGATTAAAGCAAAGCTCCTTCATGTAGCACAGGTAAGACATTAACAGTTTCCATAAACTTCGCTAATGACAGAGATGCTACCAAATGGACGCTTGCTTTACTGGAGTCAGGGTTCAGCTGTGCTTTAAGAAGCTTTCCTGACACTGTCTTGGTTGGTCTTTTATCTGTATTTCATTTTTCCAGATGCTTCTTTTGTATAGTTGGCTTATTTTTAGTGGCTGCCACTCCAACACCAAATACTTCCTGCCCTGCAATGATGGACTGGACAAAAGCAGGAACTGTGTCCAACTAGTGAGCAATGCCATGTGGCTTACCAGAGACAATTATTTTCCTCATGTGTTGGATCATCAATTCCAAATGGCAGCTACCTGGAATTCTGTGGAGGGAAACCTTCACTGTGGCTGGTAGAGGGTTTGCAAGACAACTCTCAAAATGTGGAATGGGCTTCTGATTGTCTGTAGAGCTCTCTGAAGGATGAGTTGGGGAATTCTTCTCTCATTCTGCCTTGAATCTTGCCTATTACTTTAAAGTTAACTTTATTTTGGCAAGACTCTTAATCCCTGTCCCGTTCTCTTTTCACCTTCCCTTCAGGGGTTAAAGTATGCCGGAATGTGGCAGAACGCTGTTCTGGGGCCCACTATTTTTAGGGGCTCAGTGTGGCGAGCCTCCTAAAAATGGAAAATGGAGCCAGAACGTTGCATTCTGAGGCCCACCATTTAAAAATAGTAGGCCCCAGAACACAGTTTTCTGGTTCCATTTTCTATTTTTAGGGGTCTGAACACTGAGCCCCTAAAAATAGCAGGCCCCGGAGTGCCGTTCTGCTGTGTCCCAGCAGGCAGGGGAGAGTGGGGGTGTGTGCCCAGCTCCCCGTGCATGTGCAGGCTGAGCTTGGAAACAGAAGCCTCCAAGAGCAGCCTGCAGGAGGGATTGTCTCCCAGCCCAGTGCCCAGCTGCTGGTAAGTGCTGGGATGGCTGGGGGTGGGTATTGGGGGCAGGAGGGTGGATTTTGAGGATGGGGGCTGGGGGAATACTGAGGACAGGGGAATGGATATTGGGGGCTGGGAGTGGATGTTGGGGTAGGTATTGGGAGCTGGGGAATATTGGAGACAAGAGAATGGATATTGGGAGTTGGGACTGGGTATTGGGGGCAGGGGGTGGATTTTGGGGTGGATATTGGGGGCTTGGTGGATATTGGGAAAAGGGGGTTGGTATTGGGGGCTGGGGTGGATTTTGGGGGTGAGTATTGAGAGTTGGGGGTGGATTTTGGGGACAGGGGAATGGACACTGGGGGCAGTAGCTGGGATACATGAGGGGGGCCACCAGACCTACTGGGGGGGATGGAAAATTAGGAGGGTTCTGCCCCGCCCTTATATTTTAACTCCTGCTTTCCTTATTTTGGTCTCTGAGATAGAGATCTCAAACAACTCACTCATGGAGGTTAGTAGGGGATAGGAAGAAAGTACAACTGTAGTTGGAAGGGCTGGTTGGGTCAAGCGAGGATTTTTTAAGGCTCAAAAGACAAAAGCATGCTTGAGGGCTGAGAGAAATGAGCCAAAGGAAAGAAGTAGAAGATGAGGAAGGAAGCAATTGAGTAGGTAGAAAGGAAGTGGGGCCAAGACAATAAGCAGAGAATTTAAAGACTGGACATAAGGGGTGCATAACCTCCACCTTCTGTTTGGTGAACAGTACCTAAATCTCCTTGTGTATCTAGTTTAAAAGATCTAAATGTTTCAGAAATGTCAATAGTTTGACAAGGTCAATAGTTTGTTGAAGTGTCAGTAGTTAGACATTTCAACACACTCTCTCTGACACACACATGCACACAATCTATTTTGGTCAAAAAAAATTACTTAAGTCAACACAGAATCACAAAAATATTTGTTGAGCCAAATCTTTACTCCCCCCCCCCCAAATGAAAGCAAAACAAACAATTCCACCACCCCCATTCCCCACCAGAGAAACTGCCTCTAGGTCTTGGTTGATAATTTTCACCTAGCTATGCTAGTGAATGTACTGTGTTTCTAAGGAGCACCAATGCTTCCTTTGAGTCAGAGCAACTCCTTGCCACTGCCAGTGCCAGTTCACAGGCTGTGGGTTTGGCAAACAGGAGCTAAACTCCACCTTCTCATTTAAGATATAGGTGTACGAGATAGCTAAGCAGTCCTCCCTGAGATAGAGTATATGAGCTCACCCAGAAAAGTTGCCATTGTGTGTGTGTGGGGGGGGGGGGAGTGAGAGAGATTTTGGAGGATGCTGGCTGAATGAATGTTGGTGCTATCTGCTGGGTGATTCCTTTTATGGTCAGGGAAATGGAACTTAGTATGTTCTTTGCAAAGAAAGAAAATTGCATCAAAAGTACGGACAACATCTTAAATTTCTCCTCCTAGCTGAAGCCCACTACAGATCTCCAACCACTGACTAGATGCTTATGGGGGTAATAACATAATCTAGGTTTTGGGTTCTGGATTCCCTCCTTCTGTTACCAGTGGCGTCTGGTTCATGGGGATATAGCTGGCCACTACTCAGGAGCAGCCTTTCACTCAGTCTTTCCCCTTAAACCTCAGGGCTACTTCTTGGATTACTGACTTACTCCTGATGTGATTCCGACTGTGGCATCACCACTCCATCCTCACACCTGGAGCATTTTACTTCCCTGACTCAAGCATTTGATGTTCTGGACATTAAAAGTGCTATTTATGCTAAGGTATTATTTATTCAGTACTAGCACTATACTTGTCTCTGTGCTTAAAAGACATGGTTCCTAACACAAGAAGCTTCTGCTCTAACTCTGACCTGGATAGAACATATCAGTCCTTGATAGGACTGTATATGATGGAAGATACTGTGGTGACCTAGGACTGGTCATTCCTGAAAGAGTGTGAGATCTTGATAACCAGGACAGTATAGTATATTAATGTATCCTACCCTCTGGGTTAACTGCACTGTTGCATTATACCCAGCTGTATTTTATTGCCCAGTAGCCAGGGGTTAAAGTATAATTTGGTGGGCCGTGGAACCCTCCCGCACGGGTGGGCCCCCCTCACCCCAGCTCCTGTCCCCCAAACACCAGCCCCCACCTCAACTACTTCCCCCAATACCAACTCCTCTGTTCCCAAAATCCACTCCCAGCCCCCAATACCCGCTCCGAAAATCCACCTCCTGCCCCCAGTCCCCACCTCCAGCTCAGGCACCCCCAATCCCTCCCCAGCATGAGCTGGGTGCCCTGGTACTCACTGGCAGTGCACTGGGCCTGGAAACTGTGCAGCCTGAGCATGCGCAAGGGAGCCTGCCCCCTCCCCTGCCTGCCAGAACGTAGGTGTAAGATGTTCCGGGCCCTGTTATTTTGGGGGGCCCAGTGTTTGGGCTCCTAAAAATAGAAAATGGTGCCAAAACACTGCGTTCTGGGTCCTGCTATTTTTTCAATGGTGGGCCCCGGAACACAGCGTTCCAGCGCCATTTTTATTTTTTAGAGGGCCCGGAAAGCTCAGCCTCTAAAAATAGTGGCCCCCCCGAATGGCGTTCCAGGCTGTTCCAGCCTACTTTAACCTCTCCCAGTAGCCTTTGAAGGTTATCAAATACATATCTGTCTGAATATGTCTGTCCACTCTGCTGCATTTGATAACTGGATTTGTCCTGAATAATCAGAAATGAATGACATAACTACAATGTAATAGAAAGGAAAGAAAAACAACACCGCAGATTGCTGCATGAAAGTAAGATACTGTGCTTTTGCTACAGTGTGAAATAGGAGCTGGCGAGAACTCAGTCTATGACTAATGGAACAAGCAGTGAATCCAAATATTACCACTGTCTCTAGGAAGGTGGGTAATAAAGTTAGAATGATGTGGGGCCTGGGGCAGGAGTATTTTGAAAGTGCAGTAAAGGACATTAGAATCCAAATTCAAGCAGCACTTTGTGGCTGAGGCCAGCTTCAGGCAAGCTGCTAGCTCAGTCATAGTAGAAATCACTTTCCTTCCCAGTCATGATAATGGCCTGACTACAGCAATTCCTCTCATGGAAAGATAACAGGAAAATATTTAATGTGTTTTTTACTCTTTCTTTTCTTTTCTTTTTTCTTCTCTTTTCTTTTCCTTGTCTTTTCTTTTCTTTTCTTGAAATTCATGGGACTCTTTCCATTTACTTTAATAGGCTTTGACTCAAGTCCTAAATATGACCATCGGTGATCTAACAGTGCACTCCCACAGAGAACCAGTGTGCTTTTTGCAGAATTCTCAGCACACCTGAGCACAAGCAGTGAGTTTAGTGACTTGTTCCCACCACAAAGACTGAATTTCAGAAAAAGCTTTGATCACATATTGATTGGAGCAGAACGGGTTTTCCTTTCCTTAAGGATTCGTCTCTCTTTTGACTGTGTATGGGTCCTTGCTATTGGAGATGACAGCTGGAGGTGGACCGAGAGGCCAATTTTTTTCTTACCTATTTATCTGAATTCTCTCTCTCTATTTATTTTTTAAAATATGAACGTGTCTTCAGCATGTTTACAGCCTTTAATTTTGTTGCTGCTTACTGAGGTGGTAAATACATCTTTTGTGGGCTCATGCTCAGTTGAATTAAGAGTTCTTTCAGCAGGGGTTGGAGAGAGGGGAAAGGTGGCTGTTAGGTGGGATCACAGCACAATGGCAATGTCTATACTGGAGGCGTAAGTTGACTTAATAACTCCACCCTTAAAGTCAACTTTAACAAAATGTGGCCTTTCAAGCTGACTTCATAAAGTCAACTTAAGGCAGGAGAGCCATTTAAGTCAACTTTATAAAGTTGACTTAAGCCAGGGGACCCATTTAAAATCAATTTTGTTAAATCAACTTTAAATGGGTCCCCTGACTTAAGTCGACTTTAACAAATGGGCTCTCTAAGTCAACTTAATAAAGTTGACTTTAAGTTGACCTTATTAAGTCGACTTAACTGAGTTCTCTAGGGTATGTCTACACTTAGAGGAGAATTTGAATTGACTGTCATCAATTCGAATTCTACTAAGTGCATGGACATGCCCACTTCCATCAATTCAAAGTGGAGACATTCCTCACTTTGAATTGATGAAAGCTGACTTCAGATTAGTCAAACCTTGTTTGACTTTGAATTCAGGGTCAATTCAAACCCAGTAGTTCCAATTGACTCAGTGTGGCCATGTCAATTCAAACTCACTGAGTTTGAATTGACAAGGGTTGACTTTCATCCCAGGGTGCCATGCACCCTGGAAGGAAGAACAGCCCTTTGGCACCTGGGGCAGGCAGCCCCAAAGGTGCCTTCACGCCAGGCAGATCTATGCTGGGGGGTGGGGAATGGGGTTCCTGTCCCCTGGCTGGGGACAGGGACCCCAGCCAGCGCTTCAGGCACGCTGGCCCCTGGGGGAAAGCACCCCCTCATGTGGCTCCTGTGGGGGGAAAGCATCCGGGCACGCAGCTCCTGTGGGGCTTGCCGTGGGGGGGAAGCTTCCCCACATGCACCTCCTATGGGGCTGGCCACATGGGGGGAAGCATCCCTGTGGATGGCTCCTGTGGGGCTGGCTGCGTGGGGGGAAAGCATCCCTGTGTGCAGCTCCTGTGGGGCAGCTGCACAGAGGGGAAGCACCCCCACACACACGTCTTCTCCCCGGGCAGCCGTGTGGGGAGGAAAGCGTCCCTGCGTGTGGCTCCTATGGGGCTAGCTGCACATGGGGATAATTTCACCCCATGCGCCGCTGCCCGGGGAAAAGCCACATGGGGGGGTTGCTTCCCCTCGTGTGGCCAGCCCTTCAGGAGCCACGTGGGAGTGTGGGGTGCTTTGACCTTGCACCTCTAGCAGGGATGGAGCAGTGCCACCAGCACAGCTCGAGCCCCGCTGGCAGGCGATGGGGGCTCCAGCCCTGGGGGGGGATTCCCTTCCCTGTAGGGGCAGCCTTTCTGGGAGGGGGCAGGGGGAATCCCTCCCCCCCTTGCAGGGGAAACATCCCCTGCCAGGCTCCAGCACTCTGGACATTTTGAATGGCTGTCTTGCCACACTTCCCATGGTGCTTCCCTACAGTTCGAATTGACAAGTCTAGTCCATGGACATGTCAATTCAAATTGACTCAATTTGTACTAATAATTTTTAGTTCGAATTGACTAATTCGAATTGAGTCATTCAAACTGACATGGTAAGTATAGACATAGCCAAAGAGATCTCCATGAAGTGAGTACATTTCTGCTTTTGCATTTAATTAATTAAATTTAGATCTTAATGCTGAACACTGAGCAGGAAATCTAACCTAGTGGGTGGGCTTTTAAGCCTGCTAACCTCACTACATCCACTGCTAGGGAGACACAGAATACCACCAGGTCTTATACAAATCTTCTGAACAAGGCTCTGCTGAATTTTACAGAGACTTCAAATTTATTTCAGGATCAGAAATGTGGATGCATTGATCACTGACTATGTGGTGTTGCTTAAGCAGGAATACAGTGCAGGCTTTGAAGCTTAAGCTCAAAACAACACAATCTCTGATCCTGTAAGCAGTCTCTTAAAACTGCTGCAGTTACCCCTAGTGAACTCCCTGTCTGGCACACTGCAGCCAAAAGCTCGTGATGATGAAACTATTAAGAATACTGTACAGGATCTCTGCTGCGTCTGTTTGCCAAAAAATTGTGCTGTAGTTTCTGTTGTCTTTGACATAGTCATGCAAGGGAGACTTCAGCAATGGCTAAAAGGAGCATCCTAATCAAAGAAACTCTAATAAACCTGCCTTCCATGAAGTCAGATCTTGATTCTTCCAGTATAATGAAGGACACTGACACTGGACAATTAAGGGAATTTTTAGCACAATTCATAGATTTTAAGGGCAGAAAGGACCAATATGATCATGTAGTCTGACCTCCTGCACAATGCAGGCCAGAGACCCTCCTGCTCGCTCCTGCAATAGATACCTAATCACTGAAGTCCACAAATCATGGTTGAAAGATTTCAAGATGCAGAGAACCACCACCAAGTGACCCATGCTCCACAAAACTGCAGGGTCACTCTTAGGTAGACAAAATGCTGTATCCAAAGCTGCTTCTGAAGCTGATGTGACCCAAATTATCCTGGCTTCAGGGCTACTGAAAGACTCAAGAGGTGTGATGGCTTTCAAAGGGAATGTGCTAGTCCAGGAGGCAAGCCACAGGGGTCAACATCCATCTCCACTACTTAGGAGCAGCAGGGAGGAAGACTCCTGACCCTTAGGCTGATCTGTGTCCTGGCCGTGGCTACTCTGGTATATGCTCTGATGTAACTTGTGATCTTGGTGGTGTTCCTCTTAAAGGAGGCAAGGATGTTGGTGGAGCCATTTCATTACAGAATGATAGTCCTGTCTCTCCCCTGCTGCCATTCTGCCTCCAACAGCAGCTCAGAATGACCTACTGCACAACTGGCTTCATAGACTCAGAGGGTGCCTGGGCTTCTGTCATCCCGTCACTGACTGCCTTGCAGCTACACCAGTCCCACCACTGTCAGAGATGTGTACAGCCCAGGAGGAGGGGATAGGATTTGTCCTGCAGGAAAGAACATCTGGTACGATTTGTAGTAAAACGAGGCCTTCTTGAGTTGAGCCTTGGGGGGGTAGGGGGCCAGGGTTGGTTGGAACCCCAGACAGCAAAGTACTGAAGATTCCCCGAAGTGAGCCCTCATGAGCCAGAAGCCCGTGCTGCCTACATGTCTTAAAATGTGTTCTTGTCCAGCAGCAGAGATGGCTTACAGGCAAAAGGTAAAATACAGTTTTAACAACTTCTGCTGGTGTCTCTGCCATCTGACACATCTGAGCAGTTACATTACTTTTCTGTCCATTTACATAAGAGGAGAATTTGCTGTCACGTGGTGGTAAACCTTCCATGTATTCAAGGTTCTTGAAGTGCTAGAAAGTATTCTATATTAATACTGTGAGGGAGGTCAGAATGATTATCATATGTGCATAGATGGGGGAACCAAGAGAAAGAGAAATGATATCATAGAGATGGTCAATAGCAGAGCCAGGAAGGTGCAAAAAGGCATCTTCTACAATACTAAAATGTGATTTTATTGCACACAAAACACACACAGATCTATGGAGGAAACGCCCCCCCCCCACTTCAATTGGCCAGTACTGCTTTCCATCCCTCCCCCTGCCATTCCGCATACCATAGGTGGTATCACCATGGCTTTTCTTCTTGCTGGAGACACAACAGCAGTATTTACTGCATGTGCAGCTGCAGGAGTTGAAGAAATTTTCCATGAATTGGTGACACTAAAGGTCACTGGAACTGACAGGGCTTAAGGGAAAACAATAGATCTATTTGTTTGTTTCCTTTGTGAATTTGACCCATGGTGAATCACCAGCTTCACTGTCTCCCCTGGTTAATAAGTCAGCATAGATATTTTTATAGTTTTGGAGATGGTTCTCCAAGGCATGAGTTAGAAACTCCACCCAAGCTCTTTTACCATCAGGGTCAGTTCCAAAGCACTTCTACCCAGTAAGTTAACACTGATTCACAAAATGTTTGTCTCCTGTCTAGGGTTTTTCCAGGCTCCACAATTTCCCTTCTTGCATTGAGAGATACCCAGCAAGTCAGACTGTATAAGCAGGCTTGTGTCTATATTTTACTTTCTCCTCAGAGACTGTATCTGCTCACAGATATAAATTGCTACAGAGCCCTTTCTAAGGAAGCACTTTTATTTTCAAGGTGAAATCATTAAAGAGAAAATATATTAAAACAATAAAAAGCCTACCCACATGCTAATAAGCTTACCAGAGATAACCCTGACTCCAGCAAGGGCTCTGGTAACTGACCGGTTTGGTTTTGTCTAATGCATTGTTTAAAATAGCCCTTTCAGGCCCACAATACAGAAACGTGAACTCCAGAGTTCCATATGGTAATTCAATAAGGTTTTTCAGAGCTTTTGCATGAAATTGCTGTATCTGTCCCAATGTGCATACAAGATGAAAGACTGAACCTGTTATTTGCTAAACAAACTCAGTGGGCAAACACAGTGTCTGACATACAGGGAGGTTTGCAGCCTCTATCCTAACAAAGTGTTGCCATGAATTACTTCTCCCTGCCTTTCCCCACTATTTCCCCAGTTCTCAAAGTCTAGCATTCAACCCTCTCTCTGAGCACCCTGTGATACTGAAGCCAACACCAAGCTTTGGGACAAGATTTTTTTTTTAAATGTAGGAGCCTGGGACTAGACTCCTAAACCCATATTGGGACATCCAATTAAGTGGCTTGATGGTTAAATGTAGGGACTGCAACAAAGTCATCTTTGCACCAGAGGCAACTCCCAGCTGTCTAACTCAGGACTCCTTCAGCCTCTTTGTGTTGCTTCAGTGACACAAAGAGGCCATAGTTCAGGCAAGGAGCTGGCTTTTAAGTTTTGTTGTTGTATAATAGAGTGACCTTTTTCATAATGCATAACATTTTTATTGTGTATAGAAATGGCTTTCATGCATTATCATTCACCGCTGCAATTGCTACCAAGGCCAAGTCTATACTGATGGCAGCAAACTCGCCACCATCAGTTTAATCTCTCCAGTTTGACTGAGAAGTCTGTGAAGACAAGTCCACCCTTGTAAGAAGAGTAGTGCTGAGTTCAAGGGACAGCATTTCCCTTTGACTTAGCAAAGCGGATCCATGGAGGTAAGTGTGCGTTAGGAAGTCAAAGGGAGATACACAAATTATTTTATGTAGCTTGTGTATCCCCCTTCGGCTGCTGGCAAAATCAGCAGCAAGTGTAGACTAGACCTATGTGATGATGAGATTGTAAATGTGAGTAAGTTCCTGGAATATGACTGTATGGTTCTCCCATACCTTCAGTGACTCTGTTCACATCCATGAAGGCATGCTGGTCTGTACTAGGTGTGATAATGTCAGCACAGCCTTTAGGTTAGGATAAGGATAGGCTTTGTGAGAAATAAATCAAAGTACATACTAATTGCAAGTTCTTCCGTGTACTTTTAAAATGTGCACATACTCAATACACAAGAAATGTACATCACCTCTTTATCACCACTGCTTACTTTGCTTACCCTCTCCTCCAGAGTATTGCTGGAGTAAAACCTTGTATCTAGGGTAAACCCAATTGCCTTAGTGTGGATTAGGGAAAAATAACATTGCTAGTGAAGCAGTGCAGTCCCTCACTATCTACATGCAGTAGGTCTGTAGGTGCAGACCTGAAGGAATGGGATTACCCTCTATTTTATGAGCACTGCGTTGGAGGGTTGTAGTTCTAAAGGCTCAGCATTATGGAGGAATGGCAAAGGCCTGTCTCTGAGAGACTACTGAGGTGTTATGTTCTGGTGGGACAGTAAGATGGATTAGATGGCTGACTCCTCAAATGGCACAGCTACACGTACACTGCCCCGTTCTACCAGCATTTCTACTGACAAAAGCATTGAACTTCTGACACTTGCTCTTCCCTGCTCAACAGTTTCTGATCTCATTCCCTCCCTCTTTGGTGCTAGTATGGTCTCAGTCTCAATCTAGTCTAGAGTAGCCAAATAGCAAGTATGACAAATTGGGACAAAGGGAGGGCAGGGGATTAATAGGCACCCATGTAAGACATATCCCTGACTATTGGGATGTCACTATGCAATCAAGACATCAGGTCACCCTACTCCAGTCTCACCATCCTCTAGTTGTGAACCCACACCACATCAACTACTATCTTACTCTCTTTCATTTAATTTGCATCTGACTAAGTGGGTTGGAGACCACAACAACTTATGCCCAAGGAAATTTGTTAGGCTTTAAGGTGTCACAGGATGTTTCTTGTTTTTCTGTTATTTCAGCTGCAGACCCATTGCCCCCTTATTCCCAGACTACCCACATTCACTTGCATCTTGCCACATGCCATCCCTGTCAGTGTCATTCTTTTAGAAGCTGTACTGGGTCAAAGCAGATACCCTGCACTCCCAGCACGAGCAGGTGAAGCTGTTCACCATTAACAGTGTATTCAATGGAAGTAGTCCTTTTGTGTGCCTGCACACTATCCACAGTCCGTGAACTCCTTGCTGCTGCTTTTGCTTAGAAAATTCATTATTCATGATGTGGGGCTGGTCATGTAAGTCTCATTTTTTTCTGCTCTCTGTCTGGATGATTCCCAAACAAAGAGAAATCTTTAAAGATGACTGCAAGAACACTCTCTGTGCAATCATTCATGTGACCATTCAATCTTTGTGAGGTAGCCAGGGCACTCTCCGTTGCTGCAAATGTTCTTAAGAACAAAGTGTGTGTGTGTGTGTGTGTGTGTGTGTGTGTGTGTGTGTGTGTGTGTGTGTGTGTGGACAGTGAATAAAAGAGGTCACAAACATCCCTGAGGTGATCTCAGTATTCACACAGGTTTAGGTCCATCACAGCAGCCATCTCTGTCTGTCCCACCTTTCCTCTCATAATCCAATTGAAATTGCAACTTTGTGGGAGATAAACACTTCATCCTGCTATTGCCTTTCCCATGATGGCTCTGATGTGTGAACTTGCCTGTCAGATGACTTCCAGCTGTCTATCATGCATCCTGGAGTAGGCTGTGCTTCATTGTCTCAGAATCATGCAAACCTGCAGTAATAGGAGGTTGCACTCTAGCCCACTGGTTCTCAGCCACTGTGTTGGGACACATTACTGGGTCACCACAAAGTGGTAAGTGTGTCACGGACAGCCAGGGAGATGGCTGGATTTGACTTATGAGAAGTGGGCTGGTATGTCTTGTAGGGTCAGGATCAAGTATGTCACAAGCTGCAAAAGGTTAAGCACCATTGCTCTAGCCCATTCTACAACTCTGCCTGCTCTAACGAGCTTTATTTACAAAAAATAGTTCTGCAGTTACATATTTCACCCCCTGCACTGTATAAGATCATATTCTAACACTTGCTAAAGAACCTATGCGGGAAAGCATCAATTAGCATAAACAAATACAGCACACATACCCTGTGGTGCGTCAGTTTGGTATCATAAGTAATTAATAGTGCTTTTGGCTGAAGAAATTATTTACCAGTATTGCTCAAATGATAAGCCTTGATTCCCAGGTTAAGTTTGACTTAGCATTACAAACAGCCATAAATGTTAATGCTGTCAAAGAATTCACCATACCACGTATTGACTTTCTTATCTGGAATCTCCCTAGTCATTAACAAAATAAGATTACAGGAGGGTTCCACCATCAGGCTGCTCTTTATCTGCAAATAGTGGAGCAAAAGGAATTACGGTAGGGCCAGGCCTTCCAGATTGCACACGGTATTATAGCAAATTCTTTCAATCTCAGTGCATTACCATCAAAGAGACTTAAGAGTGCCATCTGCAGTTACAGGCTAATTCCTTTGTGTGCCCAGACAGTTTCACCAGAAGTGGTTCTGGGCCGGAGACTCAAGTGAATCAACATACTTTTTTTATGTTTCTTTCTTCCTTTCTTAAAGGCAAAACACAAAGTCTTTCAGCATTCAAGAGCCCCACTGAAATGAACAGCATCTGACAAAGTGGGATTTTCTCCCACAAAAGCCATGCGATAGATAAATTTGTTAGTCTTTAAAAGTGCCAGAGGGCTCCTCTGAAAAGGTGGCAGCTCCCAGACTATTTAGACCAAAACCAAAACACAGCAAAACAAAAAAAGACCAACCTTTAAATTGTCTTAATTTGAGAAGGACTAGCCCTCGAAATACAAAACATTCCTCTTCTCTTTTTGAGTGTGTGAGATTTTTTTTCAGCTTTCTCACTCTGCTGCTGCTGAACTGAAAACCAAAATAATGTACATTTTTGTAGGGACCACTTTCCCCCTCCTAGCTTATATTTTCTCTCCCCCTCCTGGCTCATAGCTGTGGTTCTGATGCTTAACTATCACACTTTCTCAATTGATAAAGCTGTCCTGGCTCACAAACTGAGATGTCTCAGGGCAAGACATCAAACAGATGAAGCTGGAACTTGTTAGGTAGAAGTTGTATTATTGTCACACCATTTTGATTTCCTTTCAACCATTAGTAGAGGGGAAAGAATCATTTTCAAAAATTACTTGTGATTTTAGGGGAGGGAGAGCTTGACTGGACACTCATTAAAGGAGTCTGATTTTCAGAAGTTTGGGCACCCTCTGAAAATCAGGCCCCTTTAAATTGTCTCAGAACTAGCCACACAAATCACTAGTGAGTGACTTCAGAACATGTAGGAGCTTCCTCATTTCTTTCTATGGACCTAAGCAAGGATAACAAGGTTTGCTACAATATTTGCCAGATAGAAACGGACCAAACGATTAGGGAAATAGAACCATAATTTTGGTCTTCTAAAAGACTGTGGCTATGCACAGTGAAGGGAAAAAATCATGAATCCACTCCAAACCTACATCTGACTTGTAGTGCCTCTAAAATGGAGACCCCCCTCCCCCCCAAAGGTCTGTCTGATGTTTTTACAAGGCTGCATGATCTGTGGAACAATGGGATGAGCCATCACTGATTAGAGAACAAAAGGTTGGCATCTCACTTCATAAGTAAAAGGCAATTTCTGCAGTTAGGCTCTCTATAAGCTAAAAAATGTCTCATCAACAGAAGTTGGTCTAATACAAGCTATTACCTCATTTGTCTTTTCTCTCTAACATCCTGGGACTGACCTATTCCCTCCTCCATCTCACTTAAAGTAACAGCTATTTCTAAAAAGGTCATTACCTGTTTAAAAGTATACTTTTCACAGTGTATCAGTATAGCACCTTCAGATATGTTACCAAATCACCTGAGCAGGAAGCTTCATATTTCTTGGGTCACCCGGTGGTTTATAACTTCATTTAGTTGTTTGTGATGGGGAAGGTTGTCCCCTACTGCAGTGGTTCTCAACCTTTTGTGGGTTGTGACACACTTGGTGGCATATTGCAACTCTACAGGACACACCGGCCCATCCTCCAGATCTAATCCAGTCATCTCCCCAGCTCTCTGAACCACACTTACCACTGTGTGGCGACACAGTAATGTGTCACAACATGGTGGCTCAGAACTGCTACGCTAGTAGGACTACTGCACTAGCTCACTATTCCCCGCTGAGCTCAAGTCTCTGGCTCAGTGATAGTGCCTTGTAGCTAAAGACTGCAATCAGCAGGTGTGCCTAATGCACAAGTTCCCAAAGGGTAGGTTACAACCCCATGCCATCAACAGATGGGATCACAGCCAGTCCTAGTGTGTACAAGATGCTGTTTTGATCTTCATATTGTGACCTTGCATGTGTGGCAAGTGTGAGGTTGTGATGCATGGAAGACACCATTTTGCTCTACCAAATAGCATACTCCACCCAATGTGACCTTGTATGCATCATGCGTATGAGGTCACAATGTGCAGAAGATGCCATTTTGTAAAGAAAAATGGCATCCTCTGTGTTGCTTGATCTCAGATACCCTGAGCTGTACCCTTTTAAACTTCATCTCCATTGCAAGCACACCAAGCAGATGTGGGTCATTGGAGGCTTCTGGGCCCATACCTGCTCCTTAACCCTCTGGTCCCCATTGTGAGGTTTGTGTACCCCTTCACCTCATGACTGGACTCTGCTTTCTCAGAAAGTTGGGGCCTGATCATGCTAACATTTATACACATGTGCAGATTTATTCAGCTGTGTAACTGTGGACAGGATAAAGCCTTTGGATTACAATGTATTGTGCATTTAAATATTCAAAAATAATAATTATTTTTAAAGTCCACCACTCTCAAATTATGGGTCTGACCTTGTAATGTCTTACTTACTTACATGTGTAGTGACATTGACTCCTATGGGATTTCAGAATTTGATCCTATGTGAGCCAGCCTGTAGAGACTTGTCTTGTAAAGAGTTATTTCTTCTCCTGCAGTCACCGCTATGTGCTGAAAATGTGTATAATAATGCATGATGTATGCCTCAATGTCATGAGGAAATTATGCTGAGCTCCTCATGTTCTGCAGATGTAGTATATCCTCAGTCAGGCTGTGAATGAAGAGAGCTGATCTCTGAGAGGGTAAAGTATGTGTGACCTTTTTCATTAGTTACCTTAAAAATAATTTAAAAAAAAATTAAACAAACAAAAAAAAAATCCAGCAGATTTTGTTCAATCCCAGTCTTGAAATTAGTGCTTACTCGCTGTGGCTGCCTTTGTCTCTCTTTGACTTTGGGTGAATGCAATTGAAATGTCAGAGATGCAGCTCATATCTAACGTAAGAGGAGGATTACAGTTTTCCTGACATAGGAGGAGGGGGATTACAACAATGCAGCTGACGTAAGAGGGGACAGATTACAGGGTATCTCATATAGTAGCAATTATAGGAAAATTATTTACAGGGATGGATGGAAAATGAATTTAATATGTTCTGCCAGAGAAGGACAATAAGGCATGCTGTAACAGTACTTCCCCTTTCTGTAAAAATGCTGTATTTCTCACTTGTCCATCAGCAAAAACAATCAGTGCTATGCTACAGGAAACATCAGATGCAAATATCCGAGTAATCTCTAAGGAAGGATACCAGTTTTCATAACTTGTTCACTGGCTAAGGTCACTTATTAGCAGCTCAGACAATAAGTGGATATATCTGGATTTCCCCAGGGGCTCCCAATACTACAGACATGTTGCTGCAGTTGTGACTTTGATTTTGTTTCTGTTTTCTTACAAATTAGCAAAGAGAAGTGGTGGTCGTGGGGATATTTTATAAACTGATTTGGAATACGATGTTGTTGATAGCTTGTTCAAAACAGGCTGTACATACCAATCTGCCAGGCAGAGGTACAGACCGGCACAAGTAGATTAAGTGATTACTTGGGATACCAAGAAAATAATAACCATTGAATTTCAAACAACAGGAAAGCAAAACAAAGCTCAAAACCAAATGCATTATAAAGTAGGGGGGTTTGCATGAATTTTTAGTAGAAAAAGATGAAAAGTTATATACAATATTTCTCGAAAGAGGGATTGCTCAGGTACTGGGATATAAAACCTGTTACCTGTAGGTCACTAATTCAGCTCCAGATTAAAAGGGACACAAAGTTGTTACTATCTAAAGGCTGTTTGGGGGGACCTATAAATAATAAATACGTGCTATTAATTAAGTTGCCTCAATTCATTTCCCATCCACATGCCACATCACTAAGAACTTCACCACAATGGCACTAAGAGCTTAATCTAGCTCTCACTGAAGTCAATCGGAGCCTTTGCAGGATCATGTCTTAAGTGGCAGTCCCGGCAGAAGGCCAACATCTGAATGAGTATGCAGATGGAATTATTCTCCTTTTACTGTGAAGGTTGTCACCCCACCTCAGCACTGAGGCATATTGCTAGGACTGGGGAAGATGTGATCCAGTGCTATCACTGATCTGAGAGTAAATGGAGGTCTCCAGGGAGGGAAGGACAAAACCTTGCATGGGAAAGAAAATGATAAGAAAATGTTAAAAATTGCTAAACAAAATAGCATAGTGGCTCTGATGCCCTGCCTCCCTCTGGCCTGCCCTATGGAGGTTTCCCATCTGATCTGCTGCATGCTGCTGAAGCTGACTGGATGCTCAGCTCCTCTAGCAGGACTAATTCTGACCAGCTGCAGAGCCTACAGAGGGGAGCTGGCATAGGATGAGCCAGAGGTCTTGAGCCAGTCCTTGCTCAGCAGGTCAGTGCACCTCCACACACAGTATTAGAGGCCCCCTCATTTCACCTTCCTGAGCCAAAACTCATAAGGTTTGCACCGCATATGTGGAGGCTCTTGCCGCACCTGATATGTGAGATGGAGAGACAGTGTCCTCTTTCCCCACTCTCTCTTGACTCACCTTTCCCAACATTTCTCCTTAGCAAGGCTTCCTTTCTACCCTGCACAGGTTCAAGGTTCTCAGGTTCAAGTTTCTTTGTTCCCACTTCCTAGGAACTGCTATTAGTCCCAAACAGAACTACCCTCTACAGCTCAGCCTCTGCCTCCCATCAGAAATCAAAGGATTTCCTTCCCCAGCTGTTTCAGGCTGTGCCTCCTCCACCTCCACGATTTCCCTACTGCCTCACCTTGTCTGTTATTTCTGCTGTGTTCCCATCACTTCCTCAGAACCAAACTCTTCCTGTCTCCTTTCAGCAGCTCAAGCTGGCACCCAGCCTGCCCAGCATTGAACCTCCTCCTCTCCACCTATGGGATGGGAGAATCGATCGAACTTTTCATCTCTAATTCAGACACACAACACTGAATTTGAACAGTGGGCAGGAGGAGTAAGGGGATAATTTCACAGAAGGGAAGCCCTTAGTCAAGTTTGTTTACAGAGTGACTTACAATGTTCTTGAACGGGCTCTGGAGTCTTGTTTGCATCTTCTTATTTCATTGGATTTTAAGGACTTTGCTAGACCTTATGCCCTTAAACTTTTCTGTCATATATGGCATAAAACAAAAACCAGGTGTGTTGCCATTGTCAGTAGGCATGGGTGAGCTTGTTTCAGAGAAAATAAGAAGAAACCAGAACACTTACTGGAAACTGCCACTGAACAAACCTAAACACTCAAAAAACCATGACTGATAAAATTTGACCCAGCTCTTCACCCATGGTACAGAGGGAACTGAAAGATTAACTACACCCAACCATGACCAATTGTCTCACAATACTTTTGATCGGTAATGAAAATGGCATAAGACAGTTTGTTCTCATAAGACTCAAATGTTTTCATTATTGTTTTACTAGATATAAATTATAATCATGACAAGTCTGGAGAGTTTATGTGGGGCTAAGGCATATTTGGGGTCTTTTCCCAGCTCTTCCACAGACTTCCTGGGTGATCTTGGGCAGGTCACTTAATCCAGTGGTTTTCAGCCTCTCCAGGCTACTGCACACCTTTCAGGAGTCGGATTTATCTTGCCTATCTCCAGTTTCACCTCAGTTAAAAACTATTTGCTTGTAAAATCAGGCATAAAAATGCAAAAGTGTCACAGCACACTGCTACTGAAAAATTGCTTACTTTCTAGTTTTTACCATATCATTATAAAATAAATCAAACAGAATCTAAATATTGTGTGAAACATTCTATGTGTACGTGAAGCCTGAGCTCTGCCAGGGATGAAACCAGGGCTGAAGATGTAACCCAGCTTTGGTGGGCCCCTGTGTGTGGGGCCCTGGGAAGTTGTCCTATCTGCCACCTCCTAACATTGCTCTGCACTTGTGCTGCTCATAAACCTGTCCTGTTGTCTTTCTGAGGGTCAGGACCCTCCACACTGAGAAACTCCGAACTAAGCACATATCTAGATGAGCTGATGTACTCCCTGGAAGACCTCCGTGTATCCCCTGGGAGAACTTCTAACTTAATCTCCTTGTGCCTCAGTTCACCATCCTTTAAAATGGGACTAGAAATACTGCCTCCACCCATCCTTTGTTTGCCTTGTCTATATAGATCCTAATTCTTTTGCGGCAATGGCTGATTTTTACGGTGTGTTTATGCATCACTTAGAACAGCAGGGATTGGACTTGATGACCTCCTAAGGCCCCTTCTAACCCTAATCTTCTATGATTCTATAAACAGGCCTTACTCTTGGTTGGTGCTTATAGGACGTGGTAGTAGTAGTAGTAGTAGTAGTAGTAATAATAATAATAATAATAATAATAATAAAATAACCCACTAGGTAATAATAATAATACATAATGAACAGTGCTTGGTAGGCATTCAGCCGCAAAGTGCCCTGGATCCTTAGTCTCGCAAACTCTTTGGGAAAACACAGAACTGTATATCCTTTTACTTTCAGGATATGTAAAGGCAGGGGTGGATTACCACATGGACCAACAGGGCCCATGCCCAGAGGCCCACCACGATGTGGGGGCCCCTCTGCCCTACTGGAAGCCAGCCCCTCAGAAGGGGTATGGGGCAGACTGGCATGAGGCCAGGCTTAGAGCTCCTGCCCCACCTCTGGGCTGGCCAGTCCACCCCCAGGGGCCGAGTGGGCTGGCAATCGGTGGGGGAGAGGGCACGGCTGAGAGCCACACATGCAATACAGGCTCTGGTGCAGCCCAAGCTGCACCACGTGCAGTAATCAGTCCCCCTCCGCCTGGGGCTGACCGGCCAGGCCCTGGCCCCAGTGACCGCCCCCCCCCAGTGGTGGCCCACTGGTGGGGCAGGAGGCCCTCCATTGAGGGGAGGGTCCACTGGTGGGGAGCCCCAGGGGCCCTGTGGCCGCTGATCCGCCACTGTGTAAAGGCCTGTGTAGCTGGGCGATTTCCCTCCTCTGGAAGAAAAGATGCTAAAAGCCCTGTAGAAGGAGAGCAGCCAATGGGAACAGGTGGCTGGAGAGTCAATCAGGGCACTGGGGTCAATATATAAGATGACTACAACGTCAGCTTTGGGCAGTCTACCTCTAGACTTCGAGGCGGAAGAATGCGCTGGAGACGTGACTGTGGGAGGTAGGACCATTGTAGGGGGTTCAGATGGAATGTGAGTCCTGATGCAAGGGTGGACGGTATCTGGGAGGTGACAGTATGGCCCAGGAAATCTGATATTGTGGCCTGAATTGGACAAGTGGACAGGGCAGCGTTCAATAGGGGTGCAGAGACTCGCTGGGCTGGGACCTGGACAAGTGGGTGGGCCTGGGCCCCTCCTGCTTCTCCGAGACTGCTGGTGGGTGGTGAATGAACTAGTGGCATTGAAGTTAAGTGGACCTGCCTAGGACTAGACAGTACCCTGGAAGAGTGAACTGAGAGGACTTAGCTGGAGGACTAAGGCTGTAGAAGCAGTCCTGAGACCCAGCAGTAGGGTCCATGGAGAGAGGGAGCACAGGCCGCTGGATGGGGTGGCCACTTGAGCAATTCCATCACCAGGAGGTGCCTATCCAATGGGTCACATGTGAGCACCTGTCTACAGCTTGATTTTTTTTCAGAAATGCTGAACGATGCCAACTTCCATCCACTTTGGTTGGAATTTTAGCTACCCACTACCTTTGAAAGTCTGGCTCTGTGTGTTAAAATAGGCTTAAAGCTTGACTTAAAAGGATGCTGTTGGTGATGTACATATATTAACTGGTGCCACCGATACCACCTTTTATGAGCAGAATAGGGAGAATTTCAAGTCACCTAATAAAAATAGAATGTTTGTCATTTACCTGGACAGGCTATAAAAAGCATGCTAATTACAGTATGTCCAAAAAAAAACCACCTTCAAAAACAGATTGCGGCATGAAACTGTAGAATTGGAATTCATATGCAAACTAGACAACTTCACACTGGGTTTGAATAGAACTCTTGAATAGATAACTCATTACAAAAGGGGGTTCCTCCTCTGTTATCCTTCTTAGCTTTTGCTGACAGCTTTTGGTTTCCCTCTTCAATACTGTTTGAATCAAAACAGCTTGTTTGCTTTGAAGAGATAGGCTAGCAGTCTATCCCTCTTGAATTGCTTGACTGTACCTTGTGACCCACCCTTCCTTGAATGCATAGATTTACAACTAACAGGCTACATTTTCCATTTCATTCGTCTGAAGTGGGATTGTGCCAATGAAAGCTCGTGTGATAAATAAATTTGTTAGTCTTTAAAAGTGCCCCAGTACTCCTTGTTTATTTTGCTGAAATAGACTGAGATGGCTACCTCTCAGTTTATCGTGTCAGGTCCTCAGAGCAGTAACTGATCCTCACAACACTCTGGGTACTTTATTATCCCCATTTAGCAGAATGTTACAGAGCTCCAGGTAATACAGCAAATCAGTGTTGGAGTCTTGCATTGAATTTCTGTGTCCAGACTCCTAATCCCCAGCTCTGCAAGACTGTTCTCTCATCTGTATTTTGTCCTTGTGTATCTCTGTACCATGCTTGCTCACAGTAACTGGGTGGAAGGGGCAGTGTGATGAACCTCTGAACTGCATGCATGCATTCATAAAGCAAAACAAAGCTGCAGGGTTTCATTTTAGTTCTGAAAGGTTAAATAGTAACCTATCCACTATCAATGGGGGTAGACGGTGAGAACTGCCTGAAATGTAACTGTTCTTTTGAAGGGAGAATGTCTGTTATTTAAACACACAAGACATCTGCCTTGGATCTTCTCCTGTATTGTATTTAAGTCTTATCTCTCATCTGTCATCCTGTCATGCATTTTTTAATTAAAAGAATGATTTCACTGTAGCCAGAAATAAGAAAAGACCCATCGAATTTACCGAACACTCGAATGGAACAAACAGGTATATATGGTATAGAATTACGTAGACCACGGGCAGTTCATGGACCATGTAATTGACTGAGTTACGCAGAGTAAACCTCAAAGTCTACAGCTCCCTCATCCACAGCATCCTCTTAATCCAAAGAGTCAGGCTGAACATTGCATGCTAGGACTTGTCTTCTAATAAGCTTTGTATTAAAGATGAGGGTTGCTGCATTGTGTTCCCTTTTATGCAAATTAGGGTAAGCCTCTGGGCTCCTGGCATGTGGCCAAAGTGCCAGCTATTCATCTGAGCAAAGTCTGTGCATGACCCTGCAGCAGCAGCAGATCAATTTAAATAGCAGACATGGCAGGAGTCATGGTAGGGTGACCTGGAATTCGGGACAAACTTTCAAGGTTAAATCAGATTTTTAGACCTAGTCACTTTTCCCAATGTACCTGTCAATGTCACTTTGAAAATACACTCTAACAAAAACCTTTTGAAAGCTTTAGCGTGCTAGGGGCTTAACCCCAATGACATGCTTTCCATTGACATATAAAGGGTTAACCTCTCGTGCCTCATTTCTGGTATGCGTATGGCTAACAGTCTTGCCAACGCCATGCATTAAAAATCATAAGTCTGGCCCCAGAATATCATGAAATTGCTTAACCCTTCCCCCCCCCCAGGACTTTCAAAAATAATCATTTTTATTCTTATTTATGGGGTTTTTTTGAGAATGTGGTGTTCCTGTTTCCTCATTTTTCCCACAACCATGAAAGCCAGAAGCTTATTTTCTTTCAAATTGAAGCTGGGATTCGTCTGTAAATAGCCCCCAGGAGCTAAGCTTTACCAAAAACGCCAAATACTGCAAAACATGCAACATAATAGTGAGAACTGGCAACACTGAGTTGGTCCCATTCTGGCACCTGCAGTAGGATGCCAGGCTGGGATCGAACCCAGAGTTGCCAGATATCACTATTATGTTGCATGGGCCTCAACGCAGGGTTTAATCCCCACATCCTCATTCTCTGCCAAGCATCAAGCGTCTAAACCAGTGTTTCCCAACCAGCGTGCCACAGCACACAGGTGTGCCATCAGGTTGAGCCGATGTGCCACAAAATTTTTTGAAAAACTTTTGAAAGAGCTCTGGATTGGCTCATTGGCTCATGAATATTCATGAGTTGGTTTGGAAACTACATGCTGGTGTGCCTCAAATTAATTAAAGATAGCAAGGTGTGCCATAGCAGAGAAAATGTTGGGAACCACTGGTCTAAACTGTGCCACTTTTGCTCCAGCAAACAACGGGTTAATTCACGCAGCCTGTTTTGCCTCTAGTTTTTCGGGAGCTGATGCCAACAAATGGTGGCGGCTGCACCATACGGGAGCTTCCTGGTCACATAGGGTCACTCACAGAGTTCTCCTATGGTAGGAAAATGTATTTTCATAGGACAGACAGGTTATAGAGAGGGGTTGATATCCCCTACTGGGCCCTGCCACCGCCAGAGTTAACGTCCCTGGCGCTGGCTCCCTGCACCGCAAGGGTTAATGTCCCAGCCTGAGCTTTGGCACCGCAGGAGGAAAAAAACCAAGGAGTCGTGTGGCACTTTAAGACTAACAGATTTCTTTTTCGCGTGAGCTTTCGTGGGAGAAAATCCCCCTTCGTCAGATGCTTCGAAGATGGGTGAACTGACAGAAAAGAATGAAACTAAAGGCAAGGGGGCGTAAAACAGAGGATCAGGTCATACAGTAACAGCAGCCTGATGTTTTACACCCTCTTGCCTTTAGTTTCATTCCATTCTGTACCTTCATTCATTTTCGAAGTTTCTGAGGGAGTGGGGTTTTCTCCCACGAAAGCTAATGGGGAAAATAAATCTCTTAGGCTTTAAGGGCCACACGACCCCTTGGGTTTTTTTGCTGGACTAGGCTAACACGGCTATCCCTTTGGAAACTGCAGGAGGAGGTAATACCCCTGGCAGGATCCTGGCACGGCAGGGGTTAATGGTCAGTGGCGGGAAGCCGGCGCGGCAGGGGTT
>ML681989.1:55356325-55451117 GCA_007922195.1 Podocnemis expansa
TTGGGGGTGCTCACTAATTTGGTCTAACACTGTTACTAGCTGACAGCTGGGGGGGTGTTGGTAAATTCAGGGGGTATTGGGGTGCTCACTAAATTGGTCTAACGCTGTTACTAGCTGACAGCTGGGGGTGTTGGGAAATGCAGGGGGTATTGGGGTGCTCAGTAAGTTGGTCTAACGCTGTTACTAGCTGACAGCTGGGGGGGGTGTTGGGAAATTCAGGGGGAGTGTTAGGGAAATCCCTGTCCCTGGGCCGTGTCAGAACTAATCTTGGGCTCAGGGGAACGCACAGGGGGAAAGTTGGTGAAGGTTTGTAAGAAGCTGGGTTGGGCAGCCCTCTTGGGTCGTTGGAAGCTTTCCTTCTGGCACAATTTAGAGATAATGTATCTGGGTGACACCAAAAAAACCCTATTAAACTCTGATTACGATTATTGTTAGTCTGGTCACTCGAGGAGACAGCGAAAGCGGTGTCTGTTTCATCTTCACACAGGTGCCAGGCGCTTATGCATACCTTCTAAATATCGCTTGGTGCCCACCAAAATCTAAGCCATGGTGATCATGTCAGATTATACCTCCGTCCCCACTCCAAATCAAGCCCAGCGAAGGCCTCTCCGGGTTGGATTTTACGATATTGAGAGGACCTTGGGAAAAGGCAATTTTGCTGTGGTAAAGCTGGCCAGGCACAGAGTAACCAAAACGCAGGTGGGTGTGAAATCTGCTCTATAGTTTCATATAGGAAACCAAATTTTAAAGGACATGAAACTTTCTGGGTAGGGTTTTTTCTCTCTACAAATGTGGTGAAATAAACTAACATACAGTAAGAGTGTGGTATAGTTCTGTACTATGCAAAAATATAATTAGGGTTGTAGATTAATTGCAATAGCAATGACTGATAAAACTATAGGTGAGTGGGGTTTTTTTTATTGTTTCCTAATTCTGTAATAAATGTGGCTTATGTAAAATAACACAAAAATAGATTTAAGAAAATATTGTGGGCTGTTTTAGCACTTCAGTTACATTATGTAGCTGCCTTTGGGGATTTTTTTTTTTAGAGAACAGCTGGGATTATGTAAATTTAAAGCAATTTGTATGGGAAAAGAGCATGAAGTCATTATTTTGATTTTAGAGTACCTTACTTCCCTTTTTCATTAAGGGGGCAAGTGATTCAGAAAAAATACTGCTAAGAGTTTGTATTTTCATATCTATTTGAGTGAAGAGCCTTCTTAGTAGTTGGTTTATAAATTAAACAAAATTGGTAATGGATGTATGTGTTTTATAAAACCAGACTAGACAACGCAACAGAAAATAATCTACTGCTAATGATCCTGCACTAATGGGATACCGACTAGGTGATTTAATAGGTCCTTTGCAGAAATAAGAGCTACGCTTCTGCTTATTTCTCTGCGTAATCTTTTGATTTTAAATACAGAAATTAAAACATTGAATAACTTGCTTTCAATAATGGAAACTGAATCAGTTTGGCAGAACTTATGCTTTGAAGTCTGAACTATTGAGGATTTCAGCCGCATAAGTACGTTTTTTTTTTTTTTTTATAAATGTCCGGGTTTGTGTTTTAAATCTCTAGGTTGCAATAAAGATTATAGACAAAACAAGATTAGATCCAAGCAACCTGGAGAAGATTTATAGAGAGGTTCAGATAATGAAGCTTTTGAATCACCCCCATATTATCAAGCTCTATCAGGTAAGAGATCAGTGCTGATGACTGCATTCATGTTGCATGAACTTACATCCCATGGGTTTGGTTGCTAATGATCTTATCTTGCACATGGTTCTAAACCACACGTGCAGGGAGTGAACTCGCATTCTCCTTTTTGAAGTATTTAAACAAAAATACAAATAGTATGGTCTTTAGTTTTTTTCATTCTCTTTCAGCACGTTTATTGTTCGATTAATCTGACTGAGTTTTTTGTTTTGTTTTGTTTTTTAATTGTCATTTTGGTGGAAAGCGTCAAAATTGACTGAAGTTAGTTTTAGATCGAGTGGAATTGATTGGAAATTGATGGAATTGGTTATTGGCTATTTCTAAGAAACTAATTTTCCCCCGATTCTTCTGCTCTTTCAGTTTAAGAGCTATAGATACACTTTACTTTCAAATTATACTAGCAGAATTTAAGCTCCTATAGAACAAAACAGCCAAATTTGAAGATTATTTTAGTTGAAACTTCTCAAATAATGAATCTGTCATCAAACTGAGCTGTTCCAAAATGTGAGGCAAAAAAAATGCATTTTTACCTAGTTTAAAGGCTTTGTATCTACTGGCCATTACGCATTTGTTGCTCCTTACATTAATCATTAAATGAAAATTTCAGTACTTGTGAGCCTTTTTGTTTTAAACTTTAACTTACAAATCTTAGAAGTATAAACACAGAAAATGCCTTAGGAAATGTCAAATAGCCTATTTGGTTCTTATGTTCCAATTTTCAGAAGCTAACAAAAAATTACACCAACTTCCCTTTTTTATTTTGTTTGTGTATTGGTATTTTATTTTAGTTCAGTTCTTTTTCCGATAAATATTTAAATGCAAGGACAAACTAGCATGCTGTGCAGAAAATGGGATCACGGCTGCCTGATGAGCAAGGGCTGCTTTGCAAATGCTAAATATTTGATCTAATTGGCGTTTGGTGCAAGTTCCTCCTAATCGTCTTAAACAGTACCATGCGGATTTAAGAAGATGTGGTATCACGATGTGCATGTGAGAGGAGGACTGGTATAAGATGGATTAAGAAATCTAGCAGCAGACCTGAAAGGCAGTGTCAAGCAGTAAAGACTCTCATCAATTTGGATCTTTACCTTTGTTTTGTTTTGTGTTGTGTAGGCCAGTTAACACCTCACCTAGAAGAGCCTGTAAGGCAGGCGCTATAGTGAGGACATTTTTAAAGAGCATAACACTCAGGACTACTTGATATTTATATTATTAACCATCATAAAAACAAGTAGGCATTAATGTATGATTGCTGTCACACTTGCCTGTAGGGCCGCATATGATACATATAGATGTTCAAACAGTTCTGCTGATTTTGCTTGAGTGGACTGATCAAAATTGTGTTTAGGAACTCTAGGAAAAATAGGTTAAAATCCATCTTGTTGAGCCAGATGATTTAACTGGACAAATGACACAAATAATAGATGATAGCTTAACTTTTCAGTTGAATTTTCTCTTTATAGTAACTGATACTGTACCTCTTGGTGTCTTAGAACTAAGGGAGGAATTAGATAACATACCACTGTTGATCTTGGTTTTTTTGTTTTGTCATTTTTTTACTTGTTGAGCCCTAACATGTAACTCTCATCCATTTGGCACCTTTCCCAGAACACTTAATTCTTTTCCTTCAGTTTTTTTTTTTTAAACCAGAAACCACCCTTCCTTTATACCCAGTTTGTTTTCATTTGTGTATGGTGTCATGGGGAGAGGGCACAGGAGGTGAGAGCTTCTCTATCTTAGACATTCATCCTTTTTCTAACCAAAAAAAAAAGGTTGAAAATTACATCCTCTGAAATATCATTGACGCCTGTTTTGGTTATTAACATTTTGTCAGCAAAAATACAATTCTTATTGAAGAGCCATTCCTGGTTAATGGCTCACGTTAAAATATGAAACTAAAAGAAAAGATATGTTCCAGTGTCTGAAAATAAGTATGTGAATTGCTGTATGGGGTTCTGTGTGGTTTTGTTTTTTGTTTTGTTCCCAAGAAAGGAAGTATTTTGGCTACCTGATAACCTGTTTTATATAAGTCAGTAACAAATGTTTAAAAGTAAGTCAATACTAGTTAAGTAAGTGAATTTTAGGCTAGGATTAATACTTTCTGTGTACGCACGCTTCACTCAAACAGCATGCTTTTTTGTTGCTTGCCTGGCAGAGCTGTCACCTTCCAGTCTAATTTATTGTATCTCATGCCAAGTGGGTCTGGGGTATTTGGTGTAATGTCTTCTCTGTTTTCTTGCTGTAACTATCTGCTCTGATGATCTCAGTATGAGCAGATAGTCCTTTTAGCAAGAAATCCTTGAATTCCAGCCACACATTTTTTTTAAATTGATCAAAATGCTGAATTCTGTTTTCATTAAAAAATTGATTGCAGTTGAAGTAAGGCTTAGTGACATACTCCATAAACCTTTCTCATAGACATTTGACGGCATGGGGAAAGAAATGTGGAGGAAACAAGCAATTGTGCATGTTAGATATGAAAACGTTAATTCATTATCTTTCTGAATAGCTCTGTATGTGAAAGGAACACTGCATGAGGGAATACATACCTCTGCTGACTACAGTTGGCTATAAATAATTGCACTGAGGTTCTAGATTCAGGATGTGTATATTTTTTTTTCTAAACAGTTTCAGAGATCTACATTTGTAATGTGTCTGATCTTCTGTATTGACAGGTCATGGAGACAAAGGATATGCTTTATATTGTTACTGAGTTTGCAAAAAATGGAGAAATGTTTGGTAAGTTCTCACTGAAATAACTAATGCTAATTTAGATTTAGAAAACTCTACCTATTGTTGGTACTTGTAAAGGGGAATGATAAAAAATATGTTTTGACACAGTGTTAAAAATTTCCCAAGAGTCAGCATCAGGTGTTACAAAAATCAAGTAAAACAAACATGGAGTCCTCTGGCGCTTAAAGACTAACAAATTGATTGCATGAGATTTCGTGGAAGAAAATCCCACTTTGAATCAATTTGTTAGTCTTTAAGTGCCACAGGACTCCTTATTTGTTTTACTAAACTAGACTAACACGGCAGCCCCTTTGGAACTTGGCAACATGCGAGGCACAAAATCAAGCAGTGATTTAATGCAGCTTCTTCAGAATAGCGAGAACTTATCCCTAGGTGTGATAATTGTTGTTCATAATTATTTTTGTATGCTACAGATCATTTGACTTCCAATGGGCATTTGAGTGAGAGTGAAGCTCGAAAGAAGTTCTGGCAGATCCTTTCCGCAGTGGAGTACTGTCACAGCCATCACATAGTGCACAGGGATCTCAAAACAGAGAACCTTCTTTTAGATGCAAGCATGAATATCAAGTTAGCAGGTGAGAACATGTACATGGTTACTTTTGTTAAAATATAAAGCAGGAAATGAAATCCTGTTTCTGTAGTCTGAGAGGTAGGTGCTCTTTTAAATATATGTATGATAAAATAAAACTTTCAGAAACAGTCGTGTAGCTGCCCATATTGATAGTATTATTTTTTCTGACTATACCCTAGTGCTGAAAAGCGTAGGTTAGAACTTCAATGCAATAAAGGTTTTTCTCCACAGTGGAGTAATACACGTTGCAAGGGTGTGATTTCTTAAGGGCCCGTTAATTGATCCATGTAGACCCTGCTGATGCATGGTAAAGTTCCCTTAAGTGCATGAAAGAACTATACTTTACATTACCCCACCATTATGTAGACAAATCATAAGTCAGTTTTTGCTTCCTTTTCCTGGTTTTGAAATGTTAGCAGGGTATTTAATGAAGTTTCACACCAGACTCTTATCTTTACTTCAGACTTTGGATTTGGAAATTTCTACAAATCAGGGGAGCCCCTCTCTACCTGGTGTGGAAGCCCACCTTATGCAGCCCCTGAGGTTTTTGAAGGCAAGGAATATGAAGGACCTCATCTTGATATATGGGTAAGCTTTATGTTCTGTAGTTTTCACATTTTATGCATCATTAAATCCTCAGGGCTTTCAGGATTGCTAACTGTACTTCTATCCCTAACATGCTGTGATATTTTCTGTTAACAGAGCCTTGGTGTGGTGTTGTATGTCCTCGTCTGTGGCTCTCTCCCTTTTGATGGACCCAATTTACCAACTCTGAGACAGAGAGTGCTGGAGGGACGGTTCCGCATCCCCTACTTCATGTCCCAAGGTGCATTTCCTGGTACCTTATCACCAGAAAAGACGCTTCCAAGAGGGGGGGCTGATTGGTAATCTGTCTCTTTTGTGAAGGAATCCCTTTTCTGCCTCTCAGTCTGTTAGAATCTTTGTATCTTTCATGGCAATGACAGATGGGAACATTTTTTCAATCACACATTGTGCTTTCTCTTTTAGTTTTCCAGCCACGTTTCTGTACTGTTGTACTTGCAGCATAGCATACAGTAGCACACTTTCTTTCTTGGGCTGTGTTACACATCTGAATATTTCTGAAGAATTCACACTTTCCATTCTTAGATTGTCAATATAGGTTTTTTTGTTTTTTTGTTTTTTTTTTTTTAAATGGTTAATTGATTCAGTTGCTGGAGAAATAACACTTTTTAAAAAAAAAAATTAATGACATTGGGCTGCAATTTTTAGATAGGTGTAGTTCCCTTAAAATATTTTAATTTTAAATTTCAGAATATGATATCTGGTACAGTAAAAATAAGGCTTGGCAATCTAGCTCATTCTTGAACGATTTTGTGAAAGGAGGTATTAAAGGGTACTTTTGCTACTGTGATCATTTGGATTTAAAATAGGTAAATGTGATTTCTCCTCTGCCTCACCCCGGAGTTAAGGGGTAGGTCTTAATGGTATCTCTTACCTAATTAAATCTTAACAAAATAATCAAAGCGGTTGACATACAAGTAAGGATTGGTAAGCAGAACAGCAAGGTGTGTAGTTAATGGGCTATGTGCCAAATTCCTACTTATTGTAAAGGCGTGCAACATCTGTAGAATTGCACCTACTTAAAACTGGTCTGATATAATGTTGATGATGAGACTCTATTGCTGTCTAAATTCAGAAGTACAAAAACTAGGGCTGTCAATTAATCACAGTTAACTCAAATGATTAACTTGAAAAAGTTTAACTTGGTTAAAAAATAATTGATTAATCACAGTTTAATCACACTGTTAAATAATAGAATTTCAATTTAAATTTACTATATGTATTTTTGGATACTTTTCTGTCTTTTCAAGTATTGATTTCAATTACTGTGCATAATACAAAGTATACAGTGCTCATTTTATTATTTTTTATTGTATAATTCTGCATTTTTTTTAAGTTGCCCTTTGATAGAGAGTGAACTACAGTAGTAACAGGCAAATCGCAAAGTACCTATTTTTTTCTTCTTTACAGTGCAGATATTTGTAATAGAAATAATAATGTAAAGTGAGCATTGTGCATTTGAATTGTAACTGAAAGCACTATATTTGAAAATGTAAAACATTCAAAAATATTTAAATGAATGGTCTTCCATTATTGTTTAACAGTGCAATTAATCACAATTAATTATTTTAGTCATTTGACAGCCATATAAATAACTAATATCCTTTTGTGTGTGGCTGGCTTTTATTTTTACCACTTGTTAAAGGCATTTTCTGTTTTGTCCAGACTGTGAAATGCTAATCCGACGGATGCTAGTTGTGGATCCAACGAAACGAATAACTATTGCCCAGATAAAGCAGCACAAGTGGATGCAAGCAGACCCTTCCCTCCAGCAGCAGCAGTCTTTGTCCTTTTCCATGCAGAACTACAACTCTAACCTGGGTGATTACAATGAGCAAGTCCTTGGGATCATGCAGAGTCTCGGCATAGATAGACGGAGAACAGTTGAGGTGAGCCCTGGTTGACCCTGACATATCACTGGTGCATATCTCGTAGATCCTTGCCTGTTGACTAATAAAATGCAGATAGTTAGACAACATTTGTATGTGAATCAATTCCTCAGGGAAGAACAGGAGACTAGCTATTTCCTTTTCCAGTTTAAAAGTTATATTATTATATATGTATCACAACATTTGAAAATATAAAGTGTGTGTGTATGTAAATGTATGTGTTTGATCAAAGACTAACTTAGATTCAGTGCAATCGTATAATAAAATCCTCAGGAAAACTTGTTCAGGAATCACTGGAAACAAACTAAAAGCTGGTCCACTGATGCTGCTTTTAGAGTTCTTTAAGTTGATTTATCTATATCTCGAGCTCTTTTCATGTCTTCTAGTCATTACAAAACAGCAGCTACAATCATTTTGCTGCAATTTATTACCTTCTCCTCGAGCGCCTCAAGGAGTACCGAAACACCCAGTTGTCCAATCGTCCAGTGACTGGCCGTCAGCAAAGACCAAGGAGTTCTGAACTCAGCAACGTTGAGGTAAGGCAGTGAATTATCTAACATAAAGCTACATCTCCTGGTATTTTTATTCTGTTCCTTGCTGTATTACTTTATTCAGCAGACACTGCTGCTCACAATATTTGGGAAACCACAAGGTAACCAAAGAGGTTCTTTGAGTCAAACTTAATTCCTGTCCTTAAGCAAGACAGTACAGTATTCCATTCTTGGACTGGAGGCTTTTGGTACTTGATTGAAGTGAATACCGATGGCCATTTCCTAACAACTGGCATTAGTTCATGGTCCAAAGAACAGTCTCTCTCCAGTGCTAATCAGTAATGGACCAAGTGACCAGGCTTCTCACTGAAATGTACCCTTTCAGAAGAACAGAAATTAAAGTTAGATTTCCTTTTCTCTTGCATTTCTTTTAACAAAAAAAAAGGGTGGGCAGTGTTTAAAACACCAACCTGAAATGAGGAGACCTGGATTATACTCCCTGCTCACCACAGACTTCTTATGTCACCATAGGTAGTTGTCTAAACCTCTCTGTATTTCAGTTTTTCCATCAGTGAAAGGGAGTTTCATTGGGTTCCTATTAAAGGTGAATTGTGAGGGTAAATTTGTTCTTGCCAAACACTTAGAAGCTTGGATGGAAGATGTGTTAGTAACTCAGTATGCAAAAAACATTTGAAGTTTTGAACTGCAGTTCATCTTATGCCTTCTCTAAAACTTTTTGCCTGCAGATGCCTCAAGATACCCTTGCCAGTGAATCTCTGAGATCATCTCTGCTTTACCATCAACCTCACAACCTGATTCACTCATCCTTACAGGCAGAAATGGATTGCGACATGAACAATCCATTACAGGTTGGCACTTTCTGCTAAATGTCATTCACCTTTTTTATTGTTCTATCAATTTGAGATGACAAAGGCTAAAAGTGTATTTAGCACATGTCTGCTTCCTCTTCCTACCACTCATTTTTTGTCAAGCTCTACCAAATGAAAATATTTTTTGCAAAACTTAAAAAAAAAAAAAAAAAGGCTTTTCACTTATTTCCTGTATTCTAATGTCTTTGCAGCCAGTATTCTTTCCTGTGGATCCCAACTTCAATGGTCTCTTCAGGAATCGTTCCATCTCTCCCAACAGTTTGCTGGAAACCACCATTAGTGAAGAAGTGAGACAGGAGAAAGACCTGGAGGAAGAAATCAAGGCCTACCACCCACTTCACCTCCCCAGCAACACCAGCAGGAGACACACTCTGGCTGAAGTCACTACTCATTTTTATCAATGTACCCCTCCATGTAAGTCATGCAGAGAGGAAGGTCTCTGAGCTATGGGCTGAGGGATGGACTAACATGACTACTCCTGTAGAGGATGACACACTGCCAGTGTCAGTGATTAATTGCTCTTTTCATAACCATTCTGACTTGGACTAGAGAAGGTCAATAGTGAATGGTCTGCAATGTTTACTCATAAATGTCTTTTTTATTATTTAAATAATATGGCTTCTGAAAACTTCCAGAGAAATTTATATTATTGCCCAGTTGATGTATTACTTGGGAGAGACCTCAACTATGAGGGTTTTGGTGGTGGTTAATTTTTCATTCATTAACTACATATTTTTAAAGAGAAATGTTCTTTAGATCATCCCTCCATCTTCTTCCAGCACCCTTCTGCCCCCTGTAAAACCTCATATAGTGAATAGAGTCCCTCCTCTGTTGGAATCAATAGAAGTGTTGCCACTGATTTAACTGGAGCAGGAGAGTCTTGCTGTGCAGTTTCCAAAACCAAAAAAACTAACAAAAACCCATGTTAGGGCTTTAGTGCCAAAGAACAGGCAATAAGGACTATACTCATGGAACCAAATGCTGTACTTAGAATGAGTCCTAGGTTGCGAGTGAGCCCTGAATTCAGATTATTTGTGACTTCAGCAACCCCTTGAAGGAATAATGTCCTAGGGCAACATGAGTTGCTGTTCTGTTGTTGTCTAAGACTTGTGATGCTGGCAAGTTGTGTCACTGCAGTGTAGGTGGACAGACGAATCTGATGTCAGTTGTTTCCTCCTGTACTCATTTTAGAAATGTTCTCTCTCTTTGCCTTCCCTTGCTCTTTTCATCTGTAGGTATAGTCATTTCCTCTTCAACAAGCCCCACAGAGGGAACTAGTTCAGACAGCTGCCTCACCTCATCTTCAAATGACAACTCAGTGGCTCTGAGCAGCTGTTTGGCAGATCAGGTAATGACTGGTAACCTAGCCACAGGCAGGATGACATCACCGTTTCTGACTTCCCAATCTGACACTCCAGGGCTGCAAGTCCAGGACTGCATGGGAGGTGCTTCTCTGCTGCCTGTTAGCTTCCAGGAAGGAAGACGTGCATCTGATACCTCACTAACTCAAGGTAATTTCTTTCTTGCTGTATAGTTCATAATACACTTTCTAATTAGCAACACAAGGCAATATTTTGGGAAACTTATTCTAACTTAACAAACAAGGAGTCCTGAGGCACTTCTAAAGACTACCACATTTATTTATTGCCTGAGCTTTTGTGGGAGAAAATCTCACTTTTTGAGATACTTTGAAGATGGGGAACTTAAATTTGTTAGTCTTTAAAAGTGCCACAGGACTCCTTGTTTGTTTTTTTGCTGAACTAAACTTAACACAGGTGCTCCTCTGGAATTTATTCTAACATATTTATCTTGGGACTTTTTGTAGCATCTATCATGATAGTGCCATAGGACAGCAAGGATAACTTAACATGTGTAAGTCACCTATACCAGAGGTTTCCACATGCTGGCTCCATGTATCAGTATAGAATTGCTCATTTGTGTGACTGCTACTCCAGGCTCTTCACTCTAATACTGAGCCCAGTGCACCTCTACTGCCCAGCTCCAATTTAGTTGTTTGTGCTCCAGTCTACAAGAGAGCTTGAGCTGCCACAGGCTTGCCAGTGCATAAGCTTCATTGCTGGCAGTAGGGTGTGCAGATGGATGTGAACTGCCTGTTTATACTGAAATCTCATTCTCTGCTAAACTAGTTTGCTTGCCCAGGAAGTTTGAGAATTACTAGTTTATGAAGAATCGTAGAACTGAAAGGGACCATAAGAGGTCTTTGAGTTCAGTCCCCTGCACTCAGGGCTGTCCCTGGGGAGGGGGAAGAGGGCCCAGGGCCAATTGGCCTATGGGTGGCCCTTGCCCCTACCCCCCATGCTGAGCGGGCAGGGCAGGCTGGCCCAGAGACCAGGCTGTGTTCTCCGCTTCCCACTGAAAGCAGTGGGGTGGAGGGGGGGCAGTCGTGTGGGCCCAGGATGGTTGCCCCACTCTTCGCCTCCAGCTCCCCCAGGGATGGGCCTGCCTGTACTTGTGACAGGACCAAGTAAGTAAGTGAAGTATGCAGATGGGCATGCAATCAGAATGTTAACAATGATATTTTTTTCTTGTCTCCGTAGGCTTGAAGGCATTTAGACAACAGTTACGGAAGAATGCTAGAGCCAAAGGTTTTCTTGGGCTGAACAAAATCAAGGGGTTTGCTCGCCAAGTGTGCCAGTCTTCATCAGCTCGGGCAGCACGTAGTAGCATGAGCCCTTTCCAGCATTCTCCGCAGAACATGTGCATGTACGGCAATGGAGGAAGCAGCAAAGAGGGCCGAAGCCTGCTAGAGGAAGTGCTGCAACAGCAGAGGTGAGAAAGCATGCTTAGTGTAGAGATTCAAACAAAGCCATGACATGCCATCTGTTCTGTATGCTCATTATCATTTGTGCTGAGCATCATCAGAAAGAGGAAAAGATGTTCTTTTTTCATAGTACCTGGTTTTTGGTCAGAGAATAAGGTTGAGAGTTAGGACTAGTGGGTTCTCTCCCTGACTCTTGCCATCTGACAGCAGACTCTTAATTTCTCTGTAACTCTGCTTATACATTTGTGAAATGACTATAATAGTGGGCTACAGGTTTCTTGAGAGCACTAGGATTTTAAGATCATCGCATGAAAAGCCTTATGTATTGGAAGGGCAAAACATGCTACTCCTGCCTATCATAGGCTTTATTTCTGTTTAAGTAGTTGCAGAGAGCATCTTTTCTTTTCCTGCAACTTTCGTGTGGCATGGAGATATGGGTTATAAATGAAGCAGTCCTTTGTCACTCTAATATATGCTCTTAGCAGACAAACTGTGATTTAATTATGGTGTTGTAACTTCCAAAGATCAGTAAAACAAAATACAGATCTAGTAAGCTGTTGCACAAAATACTTTAAATACACCAGAAAGTTGAGCAGCGGTGGGGGAGATGCTGCAGGGGAGAACCTGGAACAGTGTGATCAAGACGTATTAATTTCCTTCACCCTTGAATCTTATTCAGAATGCTCCAGTTACAGCATCATCAGCTGATCCAGCCAACATGTCACCAGCCCTCTCAAGTATCTGCAACAGCAGGCCTCCTCTCTCCTGACAGCATAGGAACTTACAAGACATCTAACTCTCTTCTGCTGTCAGAGCTACAAAGGGAGAACTCTTTGGAGCTGGCATTTGGTGGAAACACCCAGCTGCTCCAGCCTCACCTCTTTGGAGTCAGTGTCTCACCAGTATCATCAGCTGCTCATCTTCTAGATACCCACCTGTACATCAGCAACAATGTGTCTCCAGTCACCACCACCAACTTCTCTCAGCAACAAAATTTCTCTGCACAATCTCCAAGCTATGATGCTGTCACTTTGCAGAATGGGGACTGTGAAATGGAGGACCTCACTTCCAGCCAGTTAGGGAAATTTGTCCTGGTCAAATGAGAGCTCCTGCTGTTGTAGCTTACACCTCCACTTTTTTGCAAAGGACTTACACCATTGTTCCACAACATTTAGTTCCATGGATGTCTGGTATTGTGTGGATGAATGACTCTCAGAAGCAATAAATTTTGAAGTATGTGAAGAGGCTGTCTGGTCCAGAAAGCTAACAACTTTATAGAACTGAAACAAGCAATATGTATGTCTTTTGGCTTCTTCTATTCTTGCACTGAACAAATATGAATAGAAACTGAAAAATGTTTTTTGAAGAAGAAATAATGAAGGGGAATGGGGGGGGCCAAGGGGGGGGAGCAGGGAGGGATGTGGCTGGGGTGAACATTTTGGTACTGTACTCAAGCCAGACCAATACAGCTCTGCTGTTATGCAAGACTTTAACAGCTATCGGGTAGTGGTGACAGAGCAGGGAGAGGCTTTTCAAAGAAGGGACCAGAGCCTCCCTTTTTCACAATATTCATCTATGGGTTTGTGAAGCTGATTACCTCTTTAAAAAACCAGTGGCATGCAACATTATGCATTGACAGAAAAAATACAGAAGCATTGCCATTTGTTTTTGTTTAGTTGATACTCACGTTAAAGGAACCAACACCACCTCCCTAAAAACATTTATGCTTTAAATGAAAACTGTGAACTTCTTGCTTGATGTATCAGCTAGAACAGCTAAAAAAAAAAAAAAGTTCTAATTGTTAGCACAGAAGCAATTAATCTCTCTTGGAATTTTATCCCCTGATACCATGATCCAAATTTTGTAGTCTTTTTTGGTTTTGTTGTTTTCTAAATCTCTAGGAATCTTTTCATAAGTATTGTCTAAGTTGTTTTCCTTGTATTCTTACAGAGGCACTGGGATTAAAAATTGTAAAATTGGGGTGGGGGAAAATGTTTCTTTCAAAAAGAGCCTCCTCCTCCCCCCATATTGCCTTTGAAGTTGCCTGAGGGATACTACTTAGTGCTGCACATTTTATTTCTGCTGCTAATTAAGTTTTATGCATTTCATTATCAGGGTCCAAATAGAACTGACTCTTGGGGAAATGTGCAATATTGAGGTTATAATGATACAGACAGACAAAAGGAATAGGTTAGAACAGAGTTCTACTTTAAAGGAGTACAGCTATTTCTGAACAAAACTATTAAAACAGTGAAACAGCACAACCTTTGGGTGTTTTTGTTTTTAGTTTTTAGATTTGTTTGGTGGGTTTTGTTTGGGGAGGGGCGTATTATCAATGAAGTTTTTGATTAGGTATCTCTAGGTATATGGTTTTTAATACTGTATATGTGTATAAATAGGAAGCAGAAAACTATATACACTACTTTATTTTTTTTATACTTTGTAATGCTTTTATTGTGTTTCTGGGTTAAGCTCCCTCTCGGACACCATGACTTCCTTTGGTGTCAGTGGAAGTTATGCGTGGGTATAAATGGGAGAATAAACAAAACCTCCTACAAGAATTAGTAGGGTGGAGGTTCAGCTTTGGTAGCAGGTGAGCGAGCAATGAGCCAGCTTAGCCAAAAGTTACCATCCGAAAGTCAGAAAAATAGTTCCATTCTATCTAAATGCTTAAAGGACCCAGCTCTTCAGTGTGACACAGGGTGCCTTCAAGTTACCTTGGCTTCTTGCAACCTGCAGTATTACATGTTGAAAAAAATATCCTACCTTTTTTAAAAAAAAGCCAAAGATCAACCAGGTTAATTGGTGGGAGGGGAAAGGGTTAAAGGTGTTATGTGGCCCGGTGTCTGTGGCTTTTCATACAATTACCTTTTTATCTGTGTACAGTATCTGCGTGTCTGTGTTGATATATCTCCAGCTTGCTGCTGCTGCTGCTGCTGCTGCTGCTGTGTGGTCTGGAAGCTTCAAGGTGTGGGGAAATTAATTGAATCTTTGACTGAGTGAGGGACTGGTGCCTTGCAACAGAGAAAACACCAAAAGCTCATGCTCATTTGCAAAGTGTTTTCAAAGAGGAAAAAAAAGGGGGGGGGGGGGGGAAGGGGCTAGAGCAAGGTGAGGAGCCAGCTCATCACAAAGCAGCAACTTTGCCTTCATTGTCACATGAAAGAGCACACATACTTAAAACACAGAAATGTTTTCTTTTCAATATTTGTTTTAATGCCATAGATCAAAGGCCACAGAAACAGTCTTTGGTTTCCTGTTCTAAGCAATGACAAGCACTTTACTTTCATAGTTTGTTTGTTTGTTTGTTTGTTTTTCCTTTTCCAGTTGCTGTAGAACCTCTTCAGAATTATTCCTGGAGCAGAAAGAGGTCACTTTTAATGTTTGGTTTTTTTGTAGATATCTTGACAGTGCTGTTCTGCAGACTGCAATGCAATAGGCTATTTAATGACACTATGTGATTGGTTTAATTAAGATGTATAGTTTTATTTTTTACCAAAACTGAACAGATCATTTTATTTCTTATGTTAAAATGAGAAATGTACACCAAAATGATTGATGTGTTATTTAATATTTAAATAAAAATGTTTTAAAATATTTTTGACGTGTTGTATCTTGATTCGGCAGGGCTTTTTCTTTTTGAGAAGCTTTCTGTAGTGACATCAGTGTTATGTTTATTTTGTATGAGGTAGGCATTTTAGACTTCCTTTAAAACATGAGTCCATAGGACATTACTGGCATTGTGTATTACATTACTAAATAAGAGGAATAGCCTCTGTCTTTAGAGGGCTGGTAACAGAGCCTTTCACCTGTAGGTAATACAATACAGTTGCCTGTGGAAGGAAAACTGCTAAGCTTGGTTCTGTTTCTACTAGCCAAGCACTTCGTCCATGTCACCTTGAGCTGAGAGGGGCGCCAGGCAGAGTCAGGCGCACACAGTGAGCCAGGAGGAATCTACAATTTGTAGATGTTCCATTTTTTTTCCCCTTTAAATTTAAATAGTTAAAATTGAATTTGACAAAGTAATTTAGGAATTTAAATTGCAATCTTTAAAAAGATTTGGGCTTACCTAGAGCACTAACACCTGTGAGAGAATTTAATGGCTGCCTCTGAATTTTCAGTCAGTGTTTTAAAGCCAATAAGTGATAAATAAGACCAGTTGAGTATTATTTATTTAACGATATTGAGAAGAAAGTTGTTGTTTGTTCTGGCGATTTCTTGGCAAAGGCAACTATCATCTGTAGTTCTCAGTGGGGTTGAAGCCAGGCTTCTCTCAGTTGAGATGAATGCCATCTCCCTACAATATTGGCAGGTGGAAATGAGACGGTAGTAAACAGCTACTGTCCACCATCATTTCCAATAAAGCTAGTAAAGATGGCTTTTCCTACTTGCCATGTGTGACCCATGCAGGAGACACAGGAAGTGTGAAGAAGCGGAGAAAGACTGGATGCAGGAGAATGGGGGTGCAGGGAGTTAAGAAGGGCAAAAGAATGTGGGGCTGGAGAATAGAAAGATGATGATGATGATGATAGGAAGGGAACTAGGCTGTCACTACTACTGCTTGAGCTGTGCTGTGTGTCAAGGTGTTCTATTCATCAGGTCACTCGAATTTTCTTTTTTAGATTCTTTACTTGTCAGGGATGCAAGGTCTCATTGTTGAATCCTGCTGTCTCCAACCTACAAACTCTACCTTAACTTGGCAGAAGACTGTCTCCTGCTCCAAAGAGGAAGAGTCATGTAGCTTGTAAAGAACCACTAAATTAACCAGAAAATGCATGGTGGCCTGAGAAAAGTTTGGTTAGCCGCCTGCTTTCAGTCAGTGTGAGATACTGGCAATGTTCATCTGTTGCTTGTTTTGTATGTGCTTTGGCTGCTGATTTCTAGGGACATTTGCCTCTCCAGTGCATGTGGAGAAATAAACATCCAGAAAATGCTGTATATCTTACCCTGGGCTGTAATTTTGATGTGTCTGCATAAAAATTTAGGCCCTTTGCCAACATGTTATTTTAAGTGGGTCTTTAACCATTGCAGCAGTGATGTCGCTGGTGCTGGGCACAGGGACTCATGCCCTGAGTCCCAGCACCAGTACCCTGAGTGCTGGGGGTCCAGGGCCAGGCCGCTCGCAGCAGCGGCTGTCTTCTCTGGCCCGGTCCCTGGCTGGGTGTCCAGGGCTGGGCTGACGACAGCAGGATCCTGCTCTGGGCCCTGTCAGGGGCCCTGGACCGGATCTGGCCCACGGTCTGAATAGGAACTGGGGGGGTGCAGGGCCTGGGCTCTGAGTCTTTTCCTGGGCCAGCATCACTCCTGCATTACAGGATGATGACACTTGTGGTTTATTAACCAATTTAAAATCCCGTTATCCAGGCAAACACCTGATATGTAGCAAAGAATGAAAACTAGATCCTTAGCTGTTGTAGATCAGTGTAGCTACCCTGACTTCAATTTACACCAGCTGAGGATCTGGTCCATGAGTGTAGACCACAGTACCATGACTTAGTATATATGTGAAAGAACAATTTAAAAAAAATGTAGCTCCCTGGACGTTGTTGCCATGTATATAAAGCTTCATTCTCAGGCCTCGTCTACACTTAAAACAGGAGTCTCGAACTCAAATCACATGAGAGTCACATGAGAACTAGTGTGTTTGCCTGAGGGTCACACTAGTGAAACCTTTTCATACAGCTATACAATGTATAGTCAAAATGAAAAGTAACATACATATGCCAAGAGTAAATAAGAATTACTTCCATTCAAGATGGAAGTATCATCAAGAAGACAAAGAGTAAGTAAGTAAACACTATAAATTTTACATGATCAATTGTTTGAGAAATTCTAAGGGGTGGTTTTGCAGCCTCAGGAAATCACTTTAGGAGCCACATGCGGCCTGGGAGTTTGAGACCCCTGACTTACAACCTATACCAGCAACCACAATGACTATGGATGTGAGAGTGACAGGCACAAAGATCAGCTATGCTGCCAAAGACTCTAGGGTGGGCATTGCTCTCCTACAGAAGATGACTTCTGTTCACATAGCTTCATGTATATATCCTGTCTTATCTCTAACCACCTTCATTGCACTAACTAGCCTCCTTCACTGATAGTTTCAGCACAAGGAGAAAGCATTTAATTAGTTTGGGGACCAAAGTATCCTTCATCCCTACAGGGAATCCCTCAAAAGCATGATTGTCATACATTGGCAGTGATGGGCAGAGCTTAGCTTACCCTGTTCTCCATGCTGTACCTACTCACTAAAGCAAATTTCACTTCTTCGCACTGCCATCAATCTTACACCTTGTACTGGCTCTCAACACTTACTTAAAGGAAAACAATGTTTGATTACCGAAACAATCAAGGAGTCTTGACTGGACTTTTAAAGACTAATTAATTTATTTATCACATGAGCTTTTGTAGGATGAAGTGGGATTCTCTCCCATGAAAACTCATGTTATAAATAAATTTGTTAGCCTTTAAAAGTGTCACCAGACTCCTTGTTCATTTTGCTGGACTAGATTAACACAGCTACTACCTCTTTAAATGTTTGATTAGTTACTTTTGAGGCTGTGTTAAACTTGACAGTGGCTGTGGAACACAACAGAAAACTAATCAAAGCTAGACTGGACAAGAAAGGAAAGGGAGCCTGGTTACCAATCTTGGTGAGAAAAGAGATCCAGGAAAAGCATAGTTTCAAAGGATACCAAAGGCTAAAACAACCATGGTTTACAGCAGCAGAGACTGATTTCAGTGGGGAAGGGCAGAAGTAACAAAGACTAGCCCTGCATTTCAAATGTTACAGCAGCTGTAACACTTGGATGTGGACACTCACTGTGAGGTTGGCTTATCACTCACCGCATCTGTGATATGGTGGAAGGTAGGATGACAGAAGAATTCTGTCAGAGCAAATCCTAGTATCAGCTGAGATGTGACTAGCTGTCTGCTGGGAGCTGGATTCAGACCATCAAGCAGCTATCAAATAGTAACACACTGGGCAGCATTTGAATGGGTGATCTGACAGTGGAAGGGTTTACATTCTGTCATCAGTCCCTTGAACCATGCAGTCTGCTAAGCTGTCCCTATCACTGTCAGTTGATTGGTGAAGTAGCAATGACAGCGGCTGGGGGGGGGGATATGTTATAAATTCTCAGGCCCTGTTCAATGGATAGGTCATTTCTTTATCTGGTCAAATGATGAAATATGCTTTTCCTCTTCACTGCTATGAGATATATGCCAAGCTTAGGACCATTGGACCAGATCAACAGGTGGCGTAAATTGGTGTTGCTACAGTAAATCAGTGAAATGACACTGATTTATAACAGTTGAGGATTAGGCAATTTGTGTGCAATATTTATGGTGTATTGAGGCCAGGCTTTGAAATGATTCCCAGAGGTGGACTATTTCATCTTGGATTTCTTCAGCTGTTGAATGCATTTGATACATTTTGTGTAATAAAACAAACAAGGAGTCCTGTGGCACTTAAAGACTAATAAATTTATTCATTGCATGAGCTTTGGTGAGAGAAAATTCCACTTCATCAGATGCTTTGAAGATGGGGGAACTTACAGAATCAGAGGAAATAAATGCAGGAAAGTGTCAGTCATGGGATCAGGTCACACTGTAATAGCAAATCAAAGCCATTGTTAACCTTCAAACACTGGGAAACAGCATATAGAGGAAGATGAGGTCAAATCACCTGTTGTAATGAGAGAAAAATCAAAAGTAGCAATTGCAAATTTGATTGAATAGCTTCAGGGCTTAAAAGAGACTTTGGATTTTTCTCTCATTACAACAGGTGATTTGACCTCATCTTCCTCTATATGCTGTTTCCCAGTGTTTGAAGCTTAACAATGGCTTTGATTTGCTATTACAGTGTGACCTGATCCCATGACTGACACTTTCCCGCATTTATTTCCTCTGATTCTGTAAGTTCCCCCATCTTAAAAGCATCTGATGAAGTGGAATTTTCTCCCACCAGAGCTCATGCAATAAATAAATTTGTTGGTCTTTAAGTGCCACAGGACTCCTTGTTACTTTTACTGAGCTAGACTAACACGACTGCCCCTTTGGAATTTTGTGCAATGGATCTTTTCTATTATCATGCATAGAGATCTATTTTTTTTAATCCTTTATCTTATACAATTTTCTATGGGTCTCTTGCAATTGTTTTTGACAACTCTGTTTATTCTGTGTCCAGGAGCATATTTTTCCATGCAGGGGCTGGCAGGGATTTTTCAAACTCCAGCCAAGTGCTTATTGCCTATCACAGCAGTTTTCAACCAGTGTGCTATGGCACACCAATGTGCTATGAGGGGTATTCAAGTGTGCCATGAAATTTTGTGCAAAGGAATGAAAATCAGTGTAAAACATTCTTTCATCTTAAACAATATTCTATCCAATCAAAATTATAGCTCATAAAACTCATGAAAATTAAGCATCAACTTAAAAGTGAGATATTGGTCTTTTGATTCTAAAATGTGGAAATTCTAAAAACAGGTGGCCAAAAGGCAAAATTGAGATGGTGTATTTTTTTGATGGATTTGAAAAATTAATTCATTTGATCCTTCTTTAGCTTGTTGTACATACTATGTTGCAAACCCCTCCAATAAGACCATAACCACAGTAAATTTGACATTTATGACCAATCAATTCAGCTGAAAAAAGTGGATGTGCCATGGAATTGTTTGTCTTATTGAAGTGTGCCATGTTACTGAAAAGGTTGGGAACCACTGGATATATCCTGTTGATGACCTCTTTTACATCCCCCTTTATATAACATGAATAAATCCATCTGATTGTGAAAGATCATTTATGTACTCCAGGAGTGGGAAGTTGCTTTAGACTTGTAGTGGTACCTGTTATAACAAACTACCAGGGGTGTTGCAGGCACTGGGCCTACAGGGTTCAAGCCCCAAGTCCTGGCACCTGAGTCCTGGAGCCTGAGCCCTGGGTTTTTTTTTCTGGGCCAGGGGTGCTCCTGCAAACCACCTATAGTATTTGCAAAAAGTCTCCTTCTCATAAGCAATATCTTGCAAAATTTGGAATATTAAGCACCTTTGTATAGCTAAAGCAATAGATTGCAACAAATAATTTGAATTTAGCTTCCTTTTTCTGCCGGTAGATTACGGGCAAACACCACTGTTTTGGGGGGGGGGGGTTTGGAAGTGATTTGATGATCTTTGTGAACTTCATACTCTCTGGACTGAGTCAGAATATTCCTAAATTGAGCCATGTTGCTCAGTTGAGATTGAAGAGGAGTCTTATGATATTTTTCTTGTTATCCTGTTGAATGACTGTGAAAACACTTTTAATGCAAATTTATAATTTGATTTCCATCAGTACTTACACAGATGGTTTTAGAATTAATTACTACACAGGCAAGAATGTGGCTGAACCAAATAAATTACAAAATCCGAATGACCATTTAGACATTGGTTTGTATGATCCACCAAACATCTGTGACACAGTAGGACACTTTCCTACAATTCTTTCTTTAGTTTTAAAAATTATTTTAATAGAATTAATCAGAGTGAGTTCAATTAAATCTGGAGGTGAAAAGGTGAATCTTTAGCTCTATCAGAGAACAGAAAGCTGTGGTCTGATTTGTTTGGACACAATGCTCAATTGGTTTGAAAGAGTTTCAGTAACACCTTCATACTGGCTTTGACACATGGAGGTGTGATCTGTAGTTCTTAATTGCTGAAGCTTTACTGTGAACCATCTGGCTCTGGATATGCTCTTGTTGTTTATGAAGCATCCAAGATATGTGGACTAATGAAAAACACTCACATGAGAGCAGGTGGTGAGGACCAATCTATCTGATGGGATTTGATGACTTCTTCTCAAGCCATTGGGGGTCACTCATGTAAACTGCATGCACTAAAAGTGTCATGTCTGGCATGACTGGAAGTGGTGCAGACACTATTTCTCCAATGGAAGAAGAGGAAGTGGGGCTGAATTCAAACCTTAGGAGATGAAAATTAAGAGAGGAGGGAGATAGCTACTTCCACTTGGTGTTTCTTATGTTAGTGCAGGGGACAGGTGGTCAGCCAGGCCATGATTTCTAAGACTGTTGTAATCATGCAAATAGTGTAGTAGCTAGCACTTCTGCTTAATATGCGGAAGGTGCTGAGTTCAAGCTACAGGGGGTTGGACTCAATGATCTCATGAGGTCCCTTCCCACCCTATGATTCAATTCTATTCTATTTGCCATCCTCTTTGCTATCATGAACTACATGTGAGTAATGGGATGAGTGATGTCAATAACTGGTGCATTCTGGGATTTCTTTAGTAACCAGGAAATTACACTGCATTTCCCAATGGAGGAAAGTATTTTTTGTAAAGTAAGTTAAAGTTATTTAGACACTCCATCTTGGATACCATTTCTGGAGGTGTCTTGATTTCAGCTTTGCGGTTCATCTTTAAAAGGAAGATATCTACTTTGTTCAGCAGAATGACTATTAGTACACCTGAGTAGAACTACTGTGGGTCCCATCCCACTTCTGTTAGGCTACAGTTGATTTATGCACCATAGCATCAGGTCTATTCTGTGTGCCAGAATGTTCCATCTATAGCTTGTAATTAAAAATGAATATTGCCAAACTTACAGTTGCCCTTCTGGTGCAGTGGTTGATCCCTCTGCAATACCAGAAGAACAGCAACCCAACAGCCTGAATTCTCTGTTTAATCCCAGAACAATAAAGTAATTGACCAAAGTCAGCCAATTTGGAATAAGATGCTACAAAGGGAGTGGCAACTAATTACTTAGCCTAGAATGTGGCACTAAAACTGGGTAATCCCAGTATCATTGCAATCAGGTAATAAGAGCCAGGTGATCAGAGTATATTGCTGGCTTAGTACTGCTGTATTTAAATAGAGTACATTAGATTTTTTTTTTTTTTTTTTTGGTGGCTGGAGTTGGGCCATGTGAGCACAGTAATAATTAGAGGGGTAAGCCTTTTGAGCAGGCTGCTATGAGCATCACAGTTGATTTGCTTCCTTTTTGTCAAGAGGCAATTGTGAGTTCTCTCATGCTTATGAACTCTGCCAGTAGCAAAATTTCTGAAGCCTGTGGTGTTTATGTGGCAAAATATTTGGTTCACAAATAGTAAAAACAAACAAAAAGGGTTTTTTTAATGGGTATCTAACAGCATTCTGCAGTACTGTCTCTTAGTGATTACTCATGTACTAAATACTTCATAGCACCATCAAAATCTAATCTAGGTTATTTGTTAAGGCAGAGTGTTTTAATTTTCTTCAGAGGCCTACTGTATTTTCGTTTCCTTTCTATGGTGCCATCGATCCTGTACTTATAACAAAGTGGTTGTTTTTGGGTTAATAATTATTAAGAGTGCATTGTTAAATTAATGGTTCTTTAATTTGCCTCTGTACTCTCAATCCATGACCTTAGGGGCCAGAGTTGAAATGACTGGGCAAATTAATCTGAGTGTCCTGGTGGCCATAGTTGAACATTGCAGTAGTCAGAGAGGACCTGTCATATCATGATATTCTAAGCATCATAGGTCAGACTCTCAAAGATATTTAGGTATCTAACCCCCATTGATTACAGTGGGCCAGGGCACGATCCAATGATGCCTTTCGTCTTGACTTGTGGCAGAGACAAGCCAGCATATGTTATAACACCAGCAGCTCAAAGAAAGGGAGGCCAGTCTGCTCAAAGTAGAGTACTGTATGTTAGGTCGAGTAGTCTCCATTGGCTGTATTTCCATGTAAAGGTGGGCTAAAAGCTTTGAACTCCACATACTGCATCTAGAACTTAAATTAGAGAGATTTCTCAGCACTGCATTTAATTATTTCCACAGAAATAATAATGACAAGCTCCATAAACATGCTTTGTCTTAAGCACTCGATAATTATTGCTTCTAGTCAGTGGTGACTGGTAATGAGGGGTTAGTGAGGCTCTCACCATATCCTGCAGATAAAATCTCTTCTTTAAGCAAACTAACTTGCTGGCAGATGCATTCATTTCCACCATTTTCTCTAGCAGCACAATGGAGAGGACATAGAGGTGCACAGGAATAAGGAGGGTGGGAAGAGAAGTAGGGACTGGCTGATTTTAGTCACTTCCATGCATAACCACAGAGTGCAGTCAGGGCAAGATGGGGTTTATCCCCTGCAAGACATCTCACTCTGTTGAATGGATAGAGCACGACTAAGCTCTGAGCACATGTAACCCATGTGCCTAAATAGGTGCAATCTCTTTTAGGGACCCTTATGGCTGGGTTACGTTGCTGGGCAGATTTTGCAGCCCAGAAACCAGAAACTTCTGGTAAGAGGGTGTGGGAGCACACTGAGCATGCTCCACAAGTTTTATTGTTTTTGCTGGAGTTACATGCCCAGGGAGAAGCCTGAGAAGAGCAGTCTGGAGAGGAGCAAACAGAGAGCTGCAGAGGACATTGGCTAAGGGACTCAGTGAAAGGAGCTGAGCAGGAGTGGACTGCAGGATGTTTTCTCCCAGCTTTCGACTGCTTTGCAGGGGAGTTGTCTGCAGTGGAACTGAGAGCTGGATGGCCAGTGACCTGATTGCATGGTGCTGGCTACACAGGAGGAAGAAAGGACTGCATGGCATCTGCCTGAAGATTCCTGCAGCTAGAGAGGATGAGGATTGCTTTCGTTCTGCATTCAAGCCTCAAGGACTTAAAAGACTGCAATTGAGATAAGGGTGACTCCACCTGAACTTTGGGACTCTTGGGTTTCTTACTGTTTTGTTTAAATGTATCATGGTTCTTTAGGATAAGGTGTGTTTAGTTAGTTAATAAAGTTCATTGTATGTTTTTGCTGAGTGGTAGTTTAATGAGGGATGGGAACTCTGAGCAGTCTTCGCTGTGAGTCCTTTTGACAACTGGATCCTGGCTCTCCAGTTGCTTTCATCATGGGTTTTCTCTGTGAGGCACTGGAGAGGGGCAATTGAATGAATCTAAGCCCACCCTAGCAGGTTACACACACACACAGTCTCTTTTCTCTGTCCTCTTTTGGGTGAAATTTGCCTCAAAGTGTTGTCCGTGTGCCACCCCTATCTCAGGGTTAGCACTAGGGGCTCATATGGGACCAAGCTAAGGGAAAGGAGGCAAGTAGATAATCAGCCTAGGAGGTGGTAGGTGGGAGTCTGTGACCTGGTAAGGTGGGGGAAATGGTGAGCAGGGAATGGGGGAGGAGCTAGCTACTCATTTTCTGAAGGCATCAGAGGAGGGATGGCAATTTCAGAAGAAGAGTGGTGGCAGTGGGAAGGGGGCAGAACCTCAAATTGGTTAGTTGATTGATTTTTTTTTCCCCTCCCACTTCATAGAGATTATTTGGGAGGAGAGGTGAGGGTGAAGTACCTACCCAGTCTCTTGCTGATTTCACACACAGAGAAAAACTGTATTGTTTTGTTTATTACCTGGCACTTAGCACTTCAAATGGAGAGAAATTCTGCTTTGAGGAGAAGAGGTGCCTAAACTTAAGCTTCATTTCAAAAGTCAAGAAAGACAGCAGGTGGATGAGGTAACTTCTTTTATTGAACCAACTTCTGCTGGTGAGAGAGATGCACTTTCCAGCTACAAGGAGCTTTTCCTCAAGTCTGGGAAAGGTAACCAGAAGGCTGCACCTAAAAATGAATGCTGCAGACAGTTTTAAGATTAGTTATTCAAAAACTATGGTGCAGGTTTTAAGGGCACTGCAGTTTATGCAACTATCTGATTATGAGGGCCCAGTGGAAGGTATAAGGTACATTGGTAGAGGGTTTTTTGGGGGGGGCAGGGGGGAATTGTTTTCTGAAGGCAAGACTGACTGCTCTTTGGCAGCTGTGAACATTGTTAGCTGGTGGGGAGAGTGAAAAGTTCAGATTATATGGTTTCTAAAGGATTCAATTATATAGCTTCTAATTTCCCTGTTTAATCACAACCATCTTGGAGGCACTTTATTTTGGTAACACTCCCATCTGGAGCTCAGATGAAGCCAAAAATATTCAGTCAAACAAGCAAAACCAGAAAAGGTCCTAAGCTGGTGCACTGGCTCTAGCTTGAAAGTGATTTAACTTCTAAAAGGAGCTAAGAAGCACAAACATTCCTGTCCTGCTCCCTCACCCTGTAAACACAGTGGGGAGATGAGGCATGTATAAATCAAAGTCTTTAAAATAAAAAAAACTATGGGCTGTGGAAAACATGGTGTATGCTGAGGTTCCAGTGCTAGAGTTGTCATTTATTTACACACCATAGGTCAAAAGGATTCCATAAAGCTCCAATGTCTTGCATACAACACATATGTGGATACACCCTGAATTTGCTACAACACTCCACTGGCTAAAGTCATGTCATAGAACTTATGGGTGGAAAATGCCTATTACATTATCTGAGCCATTCCTCTGCTAATGCAGGATAATTCCCTCCAGTCTGTTTTCCAATAGTTGGTGTAATCCTTTGTTCATATGAGTCACACTTCTGCTGCTTTCCTTTGGGGAGTACTTCACAGTCGAACAGAACTCACTGTCAGGATATCCCCCTGCCCCCCAATATTCATTCTAAAGAGTCTATTACTTAATTTGTTAGTTTATCTTCAATGTTCTGTATAAAGATTAACTATAGAAGTGTGACATTAGTCATTCAGTTGCTCCTTGCTATACCCTTTTGGACTACCCTATCTTATCTCCTTTCTCCTTAGTGTTTATCATATCATATTCCTTTCTTTAAAGGCTGATTAAAGTCCTGCTGAGATCTATTGACAGATTCCCATGGCCTTACTTGTGAATTGTATCTGAGCCCTTAGTTACAAGAATATATTTCCATCTGAGATTCTGATCAGTTGGGTAAACCACTTGAGCTTTGATGACATTACAAAGCACATATGAGAATACTAAATAAAATGTGATATTATTAAACCACTGTGGAGCTGGGCAATAGCAAAATCCAGTGGAATATATTGAGGCCAAAATGAATTGCCCCTTTCTTCCTCTCCCACTTCAAAAAATTCAAGGATATTAAACAAACAAATGAAAAAGAATTAAGAGGAAAAAAGTTAGGTTGCCAAATTTGCCACTAAAAAGACAGGAAATTAAAAACAAACAAAAAACTCCCTAACGTTCCTCTGGAAACATTAACTTGGTCCTATTCCTGTGCAATTTAGTGTTATAACTAATCCTCCTGATTTCTTTTTACAGAGAGGTCCATTCCAGTGGTGGTGCAAATATTATTCATGTTCGTTCGTTCGTTCATTCACTTCAGGGGATTTTTCATCTGTCAGAGTGTTACAAAAGGGTCTTAACATAAATAAGACTCAGATCCCTAGTATGTTGCAGTTTATGTTCAATACGTAAAAGGAGAATGGAAAATACTGTAACTGAACATTGTGACTGAATTCACTTTACCAATGTTATTTTAATGTGGGGGGAATTCTGAGACTTAGTAAAAGAAGCAACGGGACCCAGGGCACTTAAAAGACTAACGGATTTATTTATTGTATGAACTTTCAGGGGAGAAAAATCCCACTTCGTCAGATGCTTTGTCTCCCATGAAAGCTTGTGATAAATAAATCTTAGTCTTTTAAGTGTCACATGACTCCTTGCTTGTTTCACTGAACTAGGCTAACATGGGTGCCCCTTTGGATCTTGAGACTTGATAGTTGATCTTAAATCTTAACAGTACAATAGCACTATGTACATTTAAAAACAACAAACTCTTTTTTTGTTTTTTTGGGTTTTTTTTTTTTTTTTGCATCTGCTAATGATCTGTTTTCTATATTGCAACACCCATGTTTGAAGGCTGCTTTTGCAGAGATTTCAGGTGATTTTGCTGAAACTGGTGATGAGGTTATAATGAGCTGAGACTGGCATGATTGACTGAACAGAGATAATAACATGTTCTTGATTACATTAATGGCACTGTATGCATTAATTTAGGATGATGCTCATGTGAAGAACATTAGTTACTGGTTTAATTAAGAAACCTTCAATCATTTTTTTAAAAATGCATAGCAAAGTTCTCTTGTTTCTATCAGATGATGTCAGGTCTCCCTGCAGCCATACCTGTTGTTTTAGGAAAGGCTTCAGCACACTTTCAAAGTCCTAACCTAATCAGCTGAAGCTGCCCTAATACACCCACATTCTTACACACCAACTTTCTCCTCACATGCCCAGAGAAACTGGTAAGCTGTCAGGCATTAGAGCTAGTCAAAAAGTCATGATTAAAATAGAGAGAGAAACCTCAAATTTTTTCCACAGATTTCCAAAAGGCATGGTTTTGTTTTATATGAACATTTTCACAGTTTTTTTAGGCTTATTTTGGTTTTTGCTTTCACATCTCTTTTTTCTTTTCCTCCCATCTCTTGCCCCACTCCTTTGACCATTGAAAAAGAGGCTTTGAAGAAGGGGGAAGAAAACACTGAAAAACAACTGTCTGAAACTTTGTTTTGAGGTTTAATATTAAGTAATTTTAAATGGCTATGGTTCTCTTGTGTGAAATCTTTTCATCTAAAAGGCCTTTTTTTATGGCTAAAGAATGATCACTTCAAACAAAGATACAGTACCAAAGTCATCACTAACACTCATCGTTACAGCATGGGAAACAGAGCTTCTACCTTTGAAACACACTTGAGCAAAAGAATAGCCATTCATTCCCTCATATTGGACTTGTACTATCTTTCCTACAGTGAGTGGTCCAATCAGATTGGATTCAACCTGCCTATGAATTGTGGTATATGCTCATTTTAATACTTTGTGCTACTCACACTTTTGAGTTCTCTTTTGTTGCTGGCACCAGGTTTTCCATGCAGGTATTTCCTAAAATGCAGATACTCCCAGCTGCCTTCTCAACTTTTGAATAGTTCCAAAGACAAAGTGGGATTTTCTCCCATGAAAGCTCATGAGATAAATAAATTTTAGTCTTTAAGTGCCACAAGACTCCTTGCAACTTTTGAATGTCTTCTGCACAATCTGTCTCTACCAGCATTTGTTTTGCTGTCTCTTTTGATCTTCTCCACGGTTATAATTTATTGCCATAAACATGCTACTACAGAACAACATTACAAACTGACAGCAGCACACTTCTGGCAATCACAACTGGCTCAGCTCCACTGAAGTTGATGCTTACCTTGATGTACACCAGCTGCTTATCAGCCCATAAGTCTTAACATAAGATTGTGAGCTATATAGAGAAAAGGACACACCTCTCTCATCATCAGAGAGTGGCTAGGTTGTGGCCCTTTTGTTGTCAGTGGTGCATCTATCTAGGGTTTTATGCCAGTGCCCATCACCATAGTATTGGAGTGCCTTCAGTGTAAAATCAATGGGAATGGTGAAATCTAGCAGACTTCAAGCAGGCTCTGGCATTGTTCCATCCTGCCACACCATGTACATCAGCAGTGGACACTTTTCCAGGGGAGCCCACACTTGCCATTCAAAGAATTTGTAGCCCCTCCTCCGGATGACAAGTAACTGGAGTGGAAGGAATCCTTTACTTCTGTGTTGCTGATGGAGGCATTTGTGGTGTCTATGTGTGGGAGGACTTTTATTTTAATCCAGATCCTTTCCTACACCACAACACCCCCTCTGTTTTTATCTGGCAATTCCCACTCTATTTTTATCCTGTCCCTGTTGTCAGCGCAGTGGGAGACGTGTAGAATCCCAGTTTCTTTGCACTTCCCCTGGAGAATTTCTTGCATTCCCTATCCCACCCCAGTTTGAGCACCACTAGGCTACATCATGTCTAGCTTCAGCCAGTGTTATTACTCTTGCTTTCCTGAGCACTAAATTCACTAACAAAGTAGAATTCTAATACTTTTCCAGTAAAAGCCCCCCAAGCATAAGTTTATTAGCACAAAATGAGGAAGCAAGGAGGACTTTGCTGTGACAAGCAGCAGATGACAGAAGTAATCTATAGCTAATATGCATTTGTAAACATTTTGATCTACAAACCAGCCTAGATTATGTTTTCTCCCAGAGGGCCTTGGCAAAGTTATAGTATCATTCATTTTAAATGGATTTCAATCAGTAGGAACTCCTAAAGCAGGCAATAAAGACTAATGAGCAAACAGTGGGCCAAGTCCTGTCAGTTTAATATAGCTGGTGATGTCAAACACACAAAATACCCAGTGCTGCTATTCCTATGCAGACCCAGGGCTAGATCATTGTGTCTGCTTTGTGCTGCTCTTGCAGTGTCAGCAACAGGAAATCTGACTGATGGGGCCAGCTGACTACTTCCCTTCTGTGGGGGAATCTCTGAGTTGCCTTGCTCCCTGGTAGATAGCTAGAGCTCCCTGGAGTTCTGGCTGTCCCTGGCTACAGAAAGAGCCTGTTGGACTGTGAGCAGCCAAATGTAATTTAAGAGCAATCCTGAGGTGTGGCTGATCTGTTGCCAAGCTGCCCATGGTGCTCCTTGTGTGGCAGTACATGTGTCCTCCTCTAGTAGGGAAGAAATATGGAGGGGGCTTGTGAAGTATCACATATTTCATAAAAGAAAGGAAGAAGCTTGTATATATTCAAGTATCACTTCGCTCACTGCTGGATTGTAGTAAGAGTTCAAGCCATCTCTATCAGTCCTGCATGGGAGGTTAGGGTAGGAAGTAAAGAAGAATATTATATCCTGTTTGATCTGTAAGGGTGAGGGCAGGGGACATTTCCTGAAAAGAAGAACTAGCCCTCAGGGAGGGGAGATAATATATTCATATTGAAAAAATAAACCTCGTTAGGTTGGGGTCCTCTTTGAGTAAGGTCATGATATCTCTTGGTCTCTTCTGAAAAGTGCCTGTTAGTCAGGAGCATTCTTCTTGAAGAAATACACTGGGTCTGGAAAAGGTGAGCATGATGAAACCGGTACCCTTAAAACAATAGTAGGTTTAAGCATCAAGAGTTAAATGTATTCTAATTGGAACGAAAAGTATGTTGTTATCATTTAAAGGACAGCCATATAAAGGTTGCTTGGATTTATATAGTGCCTTTCAACTGGAGGATAAAAGTCCTTCTACTCATAACTCGGCACTCCTTTCTCAAGCGGAACGCCTCCTGTGATTGCAAGGGTGATTAATAGGCTCAGCATTAATAATCTGCTGAAGGAACAGAATTGTTTTCTATGTGTTGCATAGAAATACATACAAGAATGAATAAATCCTCTAAAGCAGGAGTTAAATAACATCACCACAGAAAGCCAGTGTATCAAAATATGTTTTTAAAATGGTATCCTGACCTGCTCAAACAACAGCTGCATTTAAAATACACTGACACCTTATGGGAAATTATAAAGCAATCATTTTATTAAAAGATGTTTCTAGAACATAGCAAATCAGCCTAGATCAGATCTGTGGTCCATTCGATCCAGTATCCTGTCTCTCACAGTGGTCAGTACTGTATGTTCAGAGAAGGGTGTGAGAACCCTACAAAAGGCAGATAGATGTAGGATAATCTGACTGGTACAAAAGTCTCCTCCTAACCTAACCCCTAACTTGGGATTTTCTTAAACTAAGAAACATGAGGACCCCCCCCCTTTTTTTTTCAAATACTCTTTTTGTTGGTGTCAATTATAACAACTATGGATATTCTTAATATCCATATAAATGTCCAATCTCTCTTGCTGAGTTTGTGGCCTCCATGTCATTGAGACAATACATTCTATAGACTAAGTACATATAACATGAAAAAGTATTTCCTTCTATCTATTTTGAATTTGCTACCTTTCAATTTAACGTTTTTGTGTTGAGATAGAGCAAACAGAATCTCACAATCTACCTTCTCTCTACTATTATTTTTATACTTCTATCATATTCCCTCTTATTAATTTCCTTTCTCATGTATGCAGTCTTTTTATACGAGAAGGGTTTTTTCCCCTTGATGATTTTCATCATTTTTCTCTGAGCACCATCTATTTAACTCCGAAATATCTTTGTGACATGGGGTGACCAGTGTTGCACATATTTCAGGCCATACTATTGATCTCATAAGGCATTGTACTATTCTCTGTTTATTCTCCACCCTGTTTCTAATGCACCCTCTTATCTCTGGGTTTTTTTTTTTAACTGGAGCTGCACATTGAGCAGAAGAGGTCATTGAACTATCTACAGTGGCATCCAGGCTCCTTCCCTATGCTTGTACAATTAATTTAGAGCTCTGTTCTGCTTGTAGGCCCATATCCAAAGCATACTTAAGTGACTGGGAGTTTTTCCATTGACTTCACTTTTATCGGACACTATAGGATAGATGGCTATATTTCTTTCCCCCATTTGGTCTTATTCTGTTGGAAATTTGCATGAAAATCAGTAAGATTTGAATCTCAGAAAAAAATGTGCATCCAAAAGTTTCCTTGTGTACGCAAGCTATCCTAAATAGACTGAGCTCTGTGAATCTAGCACTGTGCAGCATCTTTTCTATTCCTTCAGTCATTCTTGTGGCTCTTCTCTGAACCCTCTCCAATTTATCAACATTCTTCTTGAGTTGTGGACATCAGAACTGGACAAAGTATTCCAGCAAGAGTCTCATCAGTGCCAAACACAGAGGTAAAATAATCTCTCTACTCCTACTTGGGATTGCTCTGTTTATGCTTCCCAGGATCACATTAGCTCTTATGGCCACAGCATCACATTGGAAGCTCATCTTTAGCTAATCTTTCTTACGGTTTCAGTAGGTAGCAATGATTATAAATTGACCAACCCTCCCAGTGAAAGTAGCAATTATATTTAGCTAGTTATCTATCATGATCTTAAAAGATTAAGAGTCTCTGCTTTCCAGGACAGAGGCCCTCATTCTGTAAATATTGCTTGCATTCTTTTGTTCCTTGTGTGTATATTTACATTTAGCCATATTAAAACACACATTGTTTGCTTATGTCCAGTTTACCAAGTGATCCAGGTCACTATGGGTATGTTTACACTTGCACAAGTTAGTTGAAATTAAGAAGGCTTAATCTGAATGAATTTAGTTCTTGTCTATGGTAGGCTTTCATTAGTTCAAGTTAAGGAATTCCTTAATTAGAACTAATGAAAGCTTAGTTTGAACTAGTAAGACTTGCCAGTTAGTTAGAACTAAGCCCTTAGTTCGATCCTTAGTTTGAACTAAGGACAGTGTAGACTAGGACTAACCTTTAGTTCAAATTTAATAAATTTGAATTAAGGGCAGTTAGTTCAAATTAACAAAGTGGACTAATTCGGCTTAACCTTGAGTTGAATTAGTCCACTTTGTTAATTCAAACTAATAAGCAGGGCTGATGGGACACAGCCCCGGGCGGCCTGAAACGGCTCAATATAGCCGCACTATTAAAGGGGCAGGTTTGCGGTGCTGGATCTGAACGCCGCTAATGGGAAAGGGTGCGTTCTGATTGGAATGTGCCCTGGGTGGCAAAATGCTGCACTACGGCTCTGCTAATAAGTTCAAGTTTAGTTCAAACTAGCCTCGAACTTATTAGTTCGAATGAAGAAATTCGAACCAACTTTTCCTAGTATAGACATAGCCGATGAATCAATTAGCTATCCTCTTCTTTATTTACTACTCCCTCAATTTTTGTATCATTTGCAAACTTTCTTGATTTTATGTTTTCTTCTGGTTGTTGATAAATGTATTAAATAGCGTAGGAGCAAAAATCGATGCTGCAGGACAGCCATTGAAAACATACCTGCTTGATGACTATTTCTCATTTATAGTTACATTCTGAGACTTATCAGTTAGCCAGTTTTTAATCCATTTAATGTCATGTTAATTTTATACTCAAGTTCTAATCAAAATGTTGTGCAGTTTTAAGTCACGCACTTAACAGAAGTCTATGTCAGCACTATTACTATCATTATCAAAACTTGTGATGTCTTCAAAAAAGATATCGGATTAGTATGACAGGATCTATTCTCCATAACCCCATGCATATTTCATTAATTACATCCCCCCATTTTAATTTCTTGTTAATTGAATCTGATATTAGCTGTTTCATTATCTTGCCAGGGATCAAGGTCAGGCTGACAACCCTTTAATTATCAGCCCTTACTCTTTTTAAAAATAGGCACATTATCTTTCTTCCGGTCTTCTGGAGTTACCTCAGTGCTCCAAGACTTACTGAAAATCAACATTAATGGTCCAATAAGCTCCGCAGCTAGCTCTGATGAAACTCTTGGATGAAAATTCTATGAACCTGCTGATTTAAAAATGTCTAACCTTTACAGCTTCTGTTTAACATATTCCTGGCATATTTATGGAATGGAAAGCATGCTGTCATTACCACATGATGAAACGATATAATCTTTTTTTCCCCAAATGCAGAACAGAAACATGTTTTGAACATTTCTGCCTTTTCAGTCTTATCATTGATAATTCTACCATTTTGATCTAGTAATGAATTCAAAAGCTTGCAGAAAACTGGGCATTCTTTGAATAAGTCTTGTTGCCTCCAGCATGAAGTCTTTGTTTGCTTATGGAAGTAAAAATGTATTTGCATTGAGACAAAGTCCAGGAGGTAGCAAACCTGTGTACTGCCTGTTTTGCTTTATGGATCAGATGTGAAGTGTGTATACCCTGACCCTATCTGGTGCCATCCAGGGAACCATCCCAGAGATTTGTGGGTTTTCAAGACTGAGCTAGATCTGAGAATGTTAATGCCTGCTCATCATGCCGTGGTCACTCTGGCTGCTTCAGTTGTCTTCAGGACACTGCATGTTTGTTAGTGATAGGATCTGGCTTGAAGCTTGTGAGAAGGTTCAGGATGTCCTTTATTTTGTTTGAACTCATTCTCTCGTCCCTCATGAATGAGGATCAAAGTGTTTTGAACAGGTATTTTCTTCCACAGGTATATATTCCCCACCAGAATCTATAAGCCTTAGTTACCTCAGCTTGTTGCTGTGACAGGGATTGAAATCACACATAAGGGATTATGGTTGTAGGTGATAAAACGGTAGCAGAAGCAGACTAGCTCCTAAAATCCAGCTCTACTCTGAAGAACAGTGCTATAAAGATGGCATCATGGGCTCCATGTTCCCTTTATTTAGATCAAAGAGTCTAAGTCATTACATTTTTTTTTCTTGACACTAACTCTGCAAATGAAGTTTGGAGACCTAATGACATTCTATCTCCCTCCTGTATCATCAACATCTGAGACAATTAAACATTCTTTTGACAAGTGAGCCAGAAAAGAATCTGACTGATCCACCAAAAAACCAGTGTTTGTCCAGCAGAGCTAAAATGATGGGGGAGGAAATGTACCAGAAGCTTATAAGATGACAAGGCTCTAAAAATTAACTTACATAAATCAACATAAGACTGCTAGAATATGTCCACACTTAGGCAGTTAAATTGATTTAATAAAGTTGCTATAAAATCACTAAATTGATTTAAGTTAAATTGATTTAACATGTCCTCACTAGAAACTCAAATCGAAGTAGCATGTCCAGGGACAGGACTTGCTAGTTTGATTTAGGAGAGGGGCACCATGGGAGGTGTGACAAGATGGGCCCCTAGAAGGGCCATGCCTCCACCCAATATATAGAAAAAGGACAGCACCCTGGGAAGGAGAAGGGCAGAAGTGTTAAATCGAAATATCAGTTCAGTCAAAATAACACATCCACACAGTGTTATTTTGAAATAACAGTTTCAACTTAACCATCATTTCGATATAATACTAGGTTTTATTACATCAAAATGACTTTCCTTATTGCATGATAAGGGGCTCCTCATCTTGATATAAGGAAACATGGTGTGGACCTGCAATCTTTTAAAATGAAATAATCTGCAGTATTTTGATTTAAAGGGTGTCTGTGGACATACCCTTAGATTCCAAGATAAGAACTTATCGTAACAGACCTACACTGATGCAGTTAAAAGATGTGAAATGTAGACAGATGTTATCATTTTGGCTATTCTTCTTATATGTAGACCAGTTCTTACTGACATTCAGAAATTCTCCTAGTATTGTCTTTGTTACAGTGGCTCTATTTGGGCAGTAAAGCACTATTTTTAGAGTGAGTAAGAGTGACAGAATCTGTCTTGAGTCCTGTCTACCCTATAGTTGACATGCGGATGAATACAGGTCTGATGGTGATGTCTTAGGTGAGGTGAATTGATAAATAAGCTCAGGTGATAAATAAATGTTAGTCTTTAGAGGTGCCATCAGACTCCTTGTTTATTTTGCTGAACTAGACTAACATGGCTGCCTTTTTGGAACTTATTAGATGAGATGGTGATAAGTATGTTATAAGAATAGTCTTGTAAAAGTTTATATTATTGAGCATGTGGAAAATATAGCATAGTTTGGTTAGCAAGGGTCTGAAAAAGAATCTTACTACCAACACTACTCAGTGAAACTATGCTAGAAATAACCGTGTGCGCTTATACACACTGTAGTTGTTCAAAACTGGCTGTTTACTAGAGGTTTTTACAGAGGTACAGCCAGGACCTTCTTGCCTAATGGGAGGAATGGGTCATGTAGGAGGTTTGCTTTTGTCTCTATACTGATGATATTTAGATCAAAGTTCTACAGGCAGATTTGCTCTATATGATGGAATTTCCCTGCTCTGTGTGCCAGGTGAATCACTTTATCACTTGCTTTTTTTCTCAGCCCCATACACTATCGAAGATTAGTCATCAAAACTCCTGCTTTCTTCAATTGTCACAAAATCTGTAACCCTTGGTGTGCTCTGTTCGGAGCACGTGGTTGCTAAACAGCAACAACAAAGGAGAAGAAGGGAGCAGGGCTGCCACTACATTGTAAACACCTCTCACACTGAAGTGGGTTCTTAATATTAGACAAACTGTTCTGGATTGTTATTTAATTTTAAGAACTCTTGAAGTTTGGCTTGAACTTTTTATTGGTTGTGGATAGAGAAACACCAGGGAACAAATAAGTGGCTACTTTTCAAAAAGCAGGTGATATTCAGATGCAGGGGGTGAGGTGAGGGGGGAATCCATCTTTAGATAGTTACTAAGAGTATTTCTTCATTGCAAATGAAGTTGTGTGGTAGCACAGGTCCACATTCCCATGTTAGCCTTAGTTGAGTACAGGTAACAGCCGTGTAGACTTGGCAGCGTGGACTAACCTCCCAGAACATGTACAGATTCTCTGGCAGGCTTGTACTCATGTTACTAGCCTGTGCTGTTACCTCTATAGTGATGATATTATCCACGCTAGCTACATTAAAGTAAGTTTGGTTGTGCTTCCCACTGCTACCTTGGCTTGCACAGTAGGCATGAATTATTATGTGGAACCAGTTTTAAAAAAAAAAGGTACTTGTAGTAATACATAATTATGTAATCAAAATGTGTGAGATTATTGTGATTGCAGTAGGTGACTAGTTAAGGCTGCTGCCTTGACTTGCTGTAACAGTCTGACCTGATTTAATGATTTACACTTCCCTGCAATTATTTTTCTCCCATTCTGTAAGTTCTCCAGCTTCAAAGCATCTGAAGAAGTGGAATTTTTCTCCCACAAAAGCTCATGCGACAAATAAATTTGTTAGTCTTTAAAAGTACCACAGGACTCCTTGTTTGTTTTGCTGAACTAGACTGACACACAGCTACCCCTCAGGAACAGTTCAAAGAAGCAGTTTCAAATGAAAATAAAGATTTTAAGCCCACGTATCCATGTACAAAGCTTTCCTCCTTCCCAAAGAAGAGATCAAAGATGGCAGCCATTGCATTCCAATTTATTGGGAACTCCTCCTCTCAAAATCCTGACACTTCTGAATTAGAACTATATATAGTATTGAGCAAGTCTGCTCTACACAGCAATTATTAAATAATTAGTCTTAACTCATAGCGGCAGGCAAAAGGAGCAGGACACAGTCGTTTTTTCAGATTGCGTATAGTCTAAAGACACAGAGCATATGAGTAAGGGAAAAGCAAAGTGATCAGGATAAATCTGGACATGTTTTATTAGTGCTTTGGTTTTTAAATTTAGTTGTCATCATTTTTTGTAGGCATGGCTGCAGTTAGAAGTGAATTTTTAATAGTGATTTGGAACTTCTGCTTCAGCACTGTAAAACCAGAAACCAGTTGTGAGGCAATCTCTTCGTTTGTTCTCAAGCCCTGCTTGGGAGAGGATCTTTCAAGTGCTGTAGTCCTTGTGCCCTCACAAGAAACAAAAAGGCTAAAAAAAAGTTCTAATGTCTCTCCTATGGCAAAAACATAATATCCTGATATACATGTGTGATGTCTTAACAGTCTGTTGCCACTGATCTTCCCGTGCAGTGCAGTATTCCCATGGGAGCTCTGCACTGGGCTTAACATGTAGGTTGTATAGTGACCATCAACCACAACTCATCAGTAGGGACAGAACCAGAATGATTCAGTACTAACAGCAAAGCCCAGATCTTCAAAGGTATTTTGGTTTCTTAATTCTCACTGGGAGCGTGTGATGTTTGGGAAACTATCTCAAATATGGATTGGGTTGGGAGTACTGTAAAGTGGAGCTCCTCTCTGAAAAGTAACTTATTTATTGATTCATTGTTTCCATATCAACAATGATCTGTTTAGAAGTAAAAATATACTTTTTAGAAAAAGAAACCTTGCACACGCAGCCTCAGCTCTGAGACTCATGCTGGGTTCTTTCTATCCTGAGTCACACCAGTAATAAAGGTGATGCTCTGGAGGATAGGCTCTACCTGACAACTGGACAAGCCATTGTCTGCAAATTACCCTCTAATGACACATGTGCAAGTCCACTGTCATCAGGGCTCTTACAGGTGTAGCCAACTGGAATTTGTGAAACAATCCTATTATTGATATACAAGATAAAAGGGAATCTGCACACTCACTTGGTGGTGTTGACTCTTCAGGGCTAACTGAAATGAAAAAAACAAAACACATCCCTCACCTCATTTTGATCATTAAAGTCTGCTGATACAATTTTACACAGAGAGCAGAACTTGCAAGTACCATTTCTATATAGTCAGCCTTCACTGTAAAATTAAACTTTAGTGAGTCTGGAATAGAATAATATCAGAACTAGCAAAAATGGCAGCTCTTTAGATGATGAAATTCCTACTATGTCATGGTGCTTACATCATAAGGTCAGTATAGGTCGGGGGTGGCAGCCCAAATGAAAAGAAGAGCCATTTTTAAAAATTCCTTCAATAACCAAGTGTTTTGAGAACTGCAGTGGGTGTAACCTCCTCGTGGGGAGAACTGGGAGCAGGGTCAGGGCACCTGCCACAGGTTTCCCTGGTGTGTGGGAGCACAAAGGCAGGAGCTGTTTGCTGCAAGGTTACCTGGTGGCAGGAGATAACCCAGATCCTGGCACAACCAAACCCACAGGGTCCCCCAGTGGTGGAGGGGAGAAGCTGGAGTTGGGAATGGGCCACTTGCCGAGCCCCGCAGTGGCAGGGGCAGAGGTGGAGCGGGGAGACAGGCTACTCTGAGAGTCACCTAGTAGCTGGGGGTGGAGCCCAGAGCCGCAGGTTGCAGGCCCCCTGGTACAGGTATATAACATGTGGTATGGCTGGATAGAATTTTTTGTGAAAAATGTTTAACTCTTTGTTAAACCCACAATATTTTCAGTGGAATGGAAATATTCCCTAGAAAGCAGGTGCTTGTCACAAAAATGTGTTTAATCTAAATCCCCATTTTCTGTTGTAAAACCACTTAAAGGGAATATTTTTCAGCTAGTTGCACCTATGGGCTGGTTTTTGTCAAAGAAACAATTGAGGTATTTTTAAAAAAAGACATTTCTAATAATATGCAGCATTCCTATTTGCTGAATCCCCAACTACAGAATAAAGCATTTCACTGGTATCAGCTGAATTTTTACATGTCTCGAAAACTAGGATCTCTTATCTAGTGACCTTAGCTGTAGCTGAGTGCTTCCTAGCAAGGCTTGGTACGAGCTGGCAGGTTGCTGGAATGCAGTTGCCTGGAAACTAGGCTTCATTTTAAGGTATAACTGAAGCCAACAACAAGTGACACATACTTCAACATCAGAAAAACAACAGAACCCTGTAAACATTGGTGTCAACTTGCCAGACTGCTGTTGCCATAGCTCACTACAAGGTCTTTCCTCACCATAAGTTGTAAAGTAGGATTCAATGAATCCACACATACCATGAGGGGAAGGAGAAACCTCTAAAAAGTGTGGTTGACAAGAGCATTAGGTTACTGTTGATATGTGCTTTTTTCACAGGGTATTAGAATTGCCATAGTCTACAGGTGCTGGCTCGCTCCAGCAGTGCCAGGCTTACCTCACCCTGAAACCAGCTCAAGTGAATCATTTCTGTCCCTGGTACAGAATATTTGTTTTACTTACCCAGACAAGCCCCAATAGTCAGTCCTAGGGTTAATGGACTCTGTTTATTTTCTGATTCCTGCTCCTAAAGACAGGTGAACTACCCAAGTCCTATCATTTTTTTTCAGTGGGTGAGGGGCAGTGTTTTCCAAAAGGGCCTGTTCTAAAATTCCGTTCCTCTTTGCAAAGTTACTAGCAGTTTATTTGTTCACTCAAAAACAAATGATCCATTAACAGAAGAAATCCCCTGGCAAGAAAATAAAACAATGAAGGATTACTGATTAGCAGAAACAGAAGATAAAGAGTTTAACAAAGGACCTCACACAAGTCTGCTCACATTTGCTAATGCCTACCCTATAAATTCATCTCCCAAAACTCTGCAGATAGGAGTTTTCATTAATTTGCTTTTTAGATTTGTTAGAATGGGGGGGGGGTGTTCTTGGTTTTGTTTTTAATCCTTTACCTATTTCTATGAAGGGCCTTAATTATTGTACTCTTCAAGTTAGCATCTGGGAGGTTGGGGAACCCAGTGCACACAGTGTCTACTCTTACACAGGGCTGGATTAAGGCAGGGGCTTTAGGGGCTTGCAGCAGCCAAAAATCCAGCCCAGCCAGCCTAAGTGGTATGCTGATGTTCAGCCTGCCTGCTCAGTCTCCCTCCTCACAGCCTACAGCAGTAGCCCTGACCTGCAGCCCCCTGCAATCTTTCCCCGCGGCCCATGGCTATTCTCCCCCTGCAACCACGCCCTGGCTCACGGCCCCCCTCTGTAAAAGTGCATCCCTCCTCCACAACAGCACAGCTTCCCCCATGGTTCCCCACAGCTGTGCTGGCCCACTGCCTACAGCAGCATGGGCTGTGGCCCCTCAACCCCTTCTGCAGCACTGGCAGGGGCCCACAAGAATGGGCAGCCCCACATCCCCCCAGGCCTTGATCTGTTCTTGTCATTACTTAACAGCCATCTGTGTTTTCACCGCATACATCACTCTGGTGGAAACATCACAAGATGGGACAGAATCTGAGCTCACTGTCTCTTAATTGTGTTGGGGCTGCAGGGAGAATATGAATTAAAAAAATGGGGAGGTTTGTCCTAAAAATAAGTTATGATTTTGAATTGCACAGGGAGTAGAACAAAATTGTAAAAAGCCATCCTTTTCACACAGTCACTATTAAAGAGCAGTCATACAAAATGTAGCATGAAATCCTGTGATAACTCTTTTTTCTGTCCATTGAATAAAACAGAGTTGCTGTTAGATTCTACACTATGATATTTTGCTGTAATTTTCACCATAATCCCTATAGTAACTGTGTAACTATTGCATGCTATCAGTGTAGCCCACTTCTAAACCTACTTTTATCATGTGGATTTACTTTGGGGGTAATTTTTTAGTCCCTTCTGTTTTGAGCAACCCTGTAAGCCATTATGAGTATCTTACACATAACCTGCTTGTCCAGTAGTCAGTGGGACTGGAATAAGGTTTAAATCAGTGTGAGGAAGGGTAGCAGGCTCTGTCACATAGTGAATTACATCACACTTCAATAGGTAATGAAGGAGAATAAACAAACCATAGCAGTTGTCCGCACTGTAGCAGTTGTCCAAATCATAGACAATAGCATTTGTCTGAATCTTTTCTCTTGGCTTATTCACACTGTTCTCCCCACAGAAGTACAAACATCAGCCCGAAAAAAAAAAAAATCATCTGCATAGCAGCTGCAATATACAGTGGTCACCAAAATTTGTTTAGGGTGTGTCATGGAATGAGGCAATGGGAACAGTGGAAAAAAATAATAAGGAAATATTGAGTGTATTACAGATACAAATGGAATCAGATGGTATTTTTATGTACATTTCTATAGCTACAAAGATACCTAGTTCACTAAACAAATACTATGTGATTTTTTTTTTTTTTTTTAAAAACATTAATTAACAGCTAAAGAATATTTACTTTTTAGGTAGTTGATAATCCCTAATAATGTCTTAAAATAATCCATAGGTATTGAATTAACTGCCTTTTATTAAATCTTAATTAAATGCATATTTAAGATGCTTAATTTAGTGTTCCATGTAATTGCTGGATATTTTCACCTTTGTGTCAAGTGGAGGGAATGTGATCAGCTTCTGCTGCTTCTCCAAGACACGTCCTCCAGTTAATTTCACGTCTTGAAGCATACGGAGCTTTTTCTTGTGGAAATTAAAGCTGCAGTACTACCACAAACATTTCTTTAATTTGCTGTATTCTGGGTCCTGGTGTTCAGTGTAAATCTAATGCTACTTAACTTTTTACCTTCAGAATGCCTTAAAGACATGAGCTAGTTAAACAAGAGGAAATATGTTTTGGTTACAGAGCAGGATTAGGTACCAGAATTTCTGGATTCTAGTTCCATCTGTGCTTCTGATTCACTAGTGATGAGCTCAATCCTGCCTTCTTGGGCTCGTTGCAGAGTAATGTGCTAGTTGATTTTTGAGCAACAGTGCTAGAATCTACTCTTTGTGACTTTAGATAAGCCATTTGATTTCTCTGGGTTGAATCCATCAGGGCATTGTGGCCCCCATGTGGAATTTCCACAATGTAAGGGGACAGGAAATGATTTTTTCCCCAGTAAAATTTTTGATGAAAACAAAACTTTTATGGTGGGGGGGTGGGGTCAAAACTTAACTTTGAAAGCTGTCAGGATTTAGGAAAAACCTGATAATTTGCCAGACACCATTTTGTACAAACATTTCCATTTTGTCAAAAGAATGATTTTCCATCAAAATATTTGGTGGAATACACCCAGCTACCCAAAAAGTTAAAATTTCTTGGCTGTTACTCAATAAACATTTTTTAATAATCACTTGGTATTTTGACTAATAATTAAAATATTTATTGGGTTAGGCAATGACAATATCACCACCATTCTACAAGTCTCAAATCAGTCACTGCCTTGGAGACCTTTCATTCTTAGAAAATAGCCACAGATACGCTGAGGAACGCTGAGGAACCCTGAGGAAGATGTCACCTTTGGTGGGGAGAAGACACGTTAATATTTGAGTTCAGAGAAAAATTGATTGGCATGGACTAGTTCTTATCAATCAAATCACCAGCAAGAAGTGATTCTTTAGTTAATGCAGAGGGATTGGGGGTGAAATTCACCCTTGAGCAGAGGGCTACAGGGCCGACTCTACTACGAGGCAAGAGATGGACATGGCTTCGGGTGATAGTTCTTAGGGGCGCCTAGCCCCCGTGAAGATCAGGCTGAGTCCCACCTCTTCAACTCTTTCCTAGCAGCTCAGGCACTGTTAGTCAACCTGCAGCTTAGGTCACATAGGCAGAGTGCACTTTAAATCTCTGCAGGCAGATGCTGGAGATTTATGCACTTTGGAAAATGGTTTTCAACCTCCATAAATGAGATGGGGGGGGGGTTCTAAATCAAAATTTGGCTTGGGGTGCCACAACCCCTTGAGCCGGCCCTGGAGGGCTAGCACAGAATCTATGTTCCATTCAATTCCCCCCCCCCCCCATTTGATTGCAAATTAGGCCCTGGATTGGCCCTCTGCGCATGGTGAATTTCACCCTTCACATGTAGAAGCATGGAAGAAAGTATGAAGATGGGAGTGGGAGAAGGAAACAACTGGGTGGTGAAGCAGTGGCATACCAAGTGAAGGGGGGCAAGCCTCTAGGTGCCAGGTTGTGGGGAAGTGCCAGACTGGCCCTTCACAAGACGAAGGAGGAAGGACACAGGATGCTCTGAGTGGCACAGAGCATCCTGCACCCCTCCTGTGTTGAGAAGGGTCAGCTCAGCACCTCCCCCAAGGCTGGGGGGGAGGCCATCCCCCTCATCAGAGCTGGTCGTGAGCCAGAGCAGTGGCGGGTAAGTGCTGGGAGGGGTCATCAGGCCTGGCTGGACTGGTGCATCACGGGGGTCAGGGATGCCGGAGGTGCTAAGAGTCGTCCCTCAGTGCACCCAATGCATCATGGCATTCCCTCCTCTCCTTGGGGGGGGATACAGTGGGGAGTGGACAGTAAGTGCTGGGGGGGCAGGCCAGCCCTTTGGGGGGATGCAGGAAGTGCTGGGAGACATCCCTTAATGCCTTCCTCCCCTCCCCTCCTCTGGCAGCGGAGTGGTGAGATTGCCCCATCCCAGCCAGGGCTAGGCTGCTGCAGCCTTAAACCCACCCCACTCCTCACAGGTACAGACCCCCCTTCTCTGGGGCAGCTGGAGGGTGGGGCTAGGACTCCTTGTGCACCATGCAGAGGGAGGGATGAGGTGCAGGAGGCTGGGGCTTGGACCAGGTGCAGATGTTGGCTTGGCTCCCAGATGCTGGATACCCTCAGTACACCACTGTGGTGAAGTTGGCGTTGCGGATGGAGTAAGGTGTGATGGAAGAAGCAAGGAAGTGTGTGCTGTACAAAGTCAGTATTTGTGTTCTGTTTGGATACTTGAAAGTAATTTGCACTCCAAATGAAAACAGAAGACAGGAACAAAGAGATGCAAACACACAGCTTTTATTCTGTTTTCAGACCACACAGAACTGGTTGAGCTATCCCAGAAAATTCTAGCTTTGTTCACAACAGCAACCTATACAGGACACACAATACACACACAACAATATGCACATCTAACCTGAATTACATCTTGATAAGGTGTTGTAGAACATAAGACTGTTTCCTTCCTAGCTAAGCTCCGTCAGCCCAGAGGAGCATTTCCTTTCACATTTTATGTGGGTTAATGTTAGTCTTTCTAGCAGAGACAGTGATATTAGGTAACAGTAAGACCACACAAAAATGTCCTAACATTTTGGAACATATAATCACTGCAGTTTCATTATGATCTGTTACCTTTCGGTGAACAAACCATCACCTGTCAGCAAACATGATGCATACAGAAAAATAAACCTCTCTGCAAGATTGCTTTCTTTTTTAAATACCAAAAACTAGTGGAAAAAGAGTGTCCTTTTAAACAGTAAAATGAACAAGGAGTTGTGTGGCACTTTTAAAGACTAACAAATGTATTTATTGCATAGGGCTTTGTAAGAGAAAATCACACCTCATCAGATGCTTTGAAGGTGGGGGCCCCAATCATTATTTGATTGCAGGTCTTGTGATATTTTTTTGATCGTTTTAAACCTCAGCTGTAGAATCATGAGAGAATTGAAGAAAAAGAAGTTTCTAGCCTCTGTGGTTGTAGAGAAAAAATTGAAAGCATCACCTGAATGAACGCTGAAGGCTCAAAGGCCAGACAGCAAAGAAAAACAACTCAACTTTTATAATTTTTGAAAACATTTTCATGGTTTTTAAGCTAATCTTGTGACATTTGGAGGGGCCTGTTCATAGAAGATTAAGGTTAGCAGGGGCCTCAGGATGACATCTGGTCCAACCCCCTGTTCAAAGCAGGACCAACACCAACTAAATCACAGAGTCAGGGTTTGTCAATCTGCACTTTAAAAACCTCTAAGGATGGAGATTCCATTGCCTCCCTTAGGTAACCCCTTCCAGTGCTTTACCATCCTCCTAGTGAAAAAGCTATTTCCTAATATACAACCTAGACCTTTTCCTCTCCAAATTGAGACCATTGCTTCTAGTTCTATTCTTCACCATCACTGGGAACAGCCTAGCTCCATCCTCTTTGGAACCCCTTTTTAGGTAGTTAACCACTGTTATCAAATCGCACCCTTGCCTTCATTTCTCTTTTGCAGACTAAACAAGGCAGGTTCCTTCGGTCTCTCTTCAGAAGTCATGTGCTTCAGCCCTCTGATCATTTTTCTTTCCCTCCAATGGACTCTTTCCAATTGGTCCATATCCTTTCTGTAATGGGGCCCCCCAAAACTACCCAGAATGATATTTGTCTTTTGCAACAGCACTGGATTGTTGACATATTTAAGCTTGTAATCCACTATGACTCCCAGATTCCTTTCTGCAGTACTTCTTTTCCTAGGGAGTCATTCCCCATTTTTATGTGAGTGTGAACCGGTCACAACTACTCTCTAGGAATAAGTTCCAAAGGGGCAGCTGTGTTAGTCTAGTTCAGCAAAAGAAGCAAGGAATCCTGTGGCATGGAAAAATTAACAGCTTTATTTATCACATGAGCTTTTGTGGGAGAAAATCCCACTTCATCAGATGCTTTGAAGATGGGGGATGAAGTGGGATTTCCTCCCATGAAAGCTCATGTGATAAATAAAGCTGTTAGTCTTTCAGTGCTACAGGACTCCTTGCTTCTTTCTCTAGGAACAGTTTTTCTATGAGTTATGCACCCACCTTACAGTAGCTTCATTTAGGTTGTATTTTCCTAATTTGCCTATGAGACGGTCAAGCGAGACAGCATCAAAAGTCTTACTGGAGTCAATATATACCACATCTGCTGCTTCCTCTCCATCCACAATGCTTGCTGTCCTGTCAAAGACAGCTCTCAGGTTGGTTTGCAATGATTTATTTTTGACAAATTCTTGCTGACTGTTACTTACCACTTTACCGTCTTCTAGATGTTTGCAGATTGATTGCTTTATAACTGGTCCATTATTCCTCTGGAGTGTCATGAGTAGGGTCCAAATTCACAAGTCCATTGTATCAATTTAGTGCCTTTGGATTTGAAAAATCAGTCAATTTCATGGTTTCAGGTGTCTTAAACTAAAATTTCATGATAGTTTTGCAGGTCCGAGCCCAAAACAAGTTTGTGGTGGGGTTGAAAACTTTGTTGGAGAGGTGGTGAGATAACACAGAAGTGAGGGTGGCAACCTTAAAGAGTTGGGCTCTGAAGGCATCAGGGAGGTGTGTCTGATCTCTCCTGTGCTGCAGGGAGCACCCCCAGCCTGGCTGAAACCAGCAGCTAAGGACCAACAACTAGAGCACCCCCAACTTCAGGGAGGAGATTGGACTCATCTCTGCTACCTCCCCTGGCTGCAGGTAGCTCCAGGGCTGAGCAGCCCCAGATATTTGTGCAGCCGGAGAACGCTTCAGGTTTCTACCATGCTGCTGGGGGCTGGGGTGCTGCCAGCAGACCAAGGAAAACAGGAAGCTTCCTCTGGCTGTAGAAACCTTTAAGGCTGTTGCTGAGCCTTGGAGCTTCCTGCAGCAGAGGGAGGTACTGGAGATGACTCTGATCTTCCTTGTGTAGCTGGGGGTGCCCTAATCCAGCCAGTACTTGCAGCTGGGGTGCTTCTCCATGACACCACAGAGATCAGGTTTCATGGGGAAGGGCCAGTTTCACAGTTTGTGACAAGTTTTTCACAGTTGTGAAACTGGAAGGGCCCCAGTCATGAGCCACTTCGTGCAGCATGATACCCACTGCACAGGAGCTTTATAGGTTAAATTGTTTGTCTAAAAATTTCAGTATTGCCAAACCTAAATATTCAAACATCACAAGTCAGGTTCACTAAAAATCAGAAGATCATGTAAAAACAATAAATTTGGTGTTCTTTTTATTTGCCTTCTGCTTTTTTGAGACTTGCGGTACACTAGAGGTCACATTTTGAAGCTTTCTCCACAACCTCAAGGACTAGAAAATTAGTTTTTCTTTAAGAATGACAGCTGAAACCATCACATATCTCACTTGACTCCAGGAGCTGAGGCTTTAAGGAAAACAGTTGTTATGAGACTCATGACAAATTCATGAGAGTCAACAACACAGATGAAAATAGGCTTCCTGATGAGATTTTAGTACATCCTAGATCTGGCCTTAGAAATGAATATTGCATGGAATATCAGTATTTCTGCTTTCTATGCCAGCCCTAAACTGGAAAGGAAAATTTACAAGGGAGAAAAGATTAAAAGTGAAGCAACTTTAAACAGGTTGAGAAAGGCTGACTTCCGGTTTTGGGTGTAGTTTCAGGTTGTTTCGTATTTTATCTGAACCAGTTCTCCCATCCCCAGTTACATTTGTATTAAGACATTACTGGCTGTGGTCATTTGCCCTTCAATGAACTGTGTAGGCAAAAACTGTCAGCTACATATTGCTTTTGAAGTGTATATCTATAGATCATTTAAACATTTCTGTTATACAGAACTTCACAGAAACACTCTGTTTGACCGTCACTGGTGTCTTCCTTTATCTGTTACCTGGTACTGTGTTTTCTGTAGTTTAAAATAAAGTATGTAAAACAACTCCATTTACCAACACGAATCTACAACATTGTACAGCACAGTATAGTCTTTGCTACAACAGCATGTTGCTCAGAAGAGCTGATATATGGTTTGGAAGTAGTTCACAGGAAGAGTAAGACAATTAACCCTTATCAGAGGCAAGATGCTGTAGATTATACCACTCTGACTGCATGCTTGTGATCTTTGTTTTCTTCGGATATATTCAGTGAGTCTCTCCTTAATGGATATTTGTCATGTGAGCTGACCATTTCAAGTCGCATACCATATGGGTGCAACTTGACCCAGTGACTTTTACTGGTTTCTCAAGATCTTTTGCTAATCGAGTGTAAGAGCTGGCAATTATCCAGTCATGTGTTTGTAAATCTGATAATTTGTTAGCTTACTAGCTACAGATAGATGAACTTGGCTTCAAAATATATAGTTTCTGCCTCTTTAATTCCAGGAAGGTTTGTAATATTTAGAAAGCATTCCCAATAAACTATGATAACCCTCTCCTGTCTCTCAAAATATAAATTGAAAATGAAAAGTAATTGAAAAATGGTTAAACTTTGTTGAAGTTCAAATGTTTTTGAGCATCAGTGTTTGGTTTAAATTTGGGTCAGGTTTTGAGTGAAAGTTTCAAGGCTGAGTCATGGGCAGCCATACCTAGTGGTCAGAGCCAGTGTCCACCAAGGCACCTGCAGCAGGAGAAAAACTTGAGATTAAAACCGTCAGTCAGTAACCAGAGAAAGGTCAGGTCAGGACACCAGCAGGGCAGAGCCAGGAGATGAAGTGGAGCTCAGACCATAAGTTGGAGGTCGGGAACTAAGCCAGGTCAGGGTGCAAAACACTCAACCCAGGGGAGTGAGAGTGGGCAGTACTTGGTATGCAGTCCAGGGCAGCGTGGATGCCAGTTGTTCAAATGTGTCCTGTTGCTGCTAGTTGCTTAATTAGGACCAGTGGGCAATCAGCTGCTCTGGGACTTCACCAAAAAGATGATGGGGCAAAGCTTCAAACTGAAGCTGGGATTTATGGGTCTGGGGTCAGCTGTTGCCAGTAAGCTGCTGCAGTGATGTCAAACTTATTTGCTGTGGTGACCCAGATTTGACTTAAACGTAGTTCAAGTGGGTCATACATACCATAAATCGAAATACTAAGGCCTATACTTTCACGGCATTGCAGAGCTCTGTGCATGTGACACTGCACTCCACAGTACCAAGAAACCACACTCTCTCTCTCTTTCTCTTGGTTAGAAAGAGCATGGTATTGTGGAGCACAGTCTTGCATGTCCAGCTCTCTATGATGCCACAAGACCTGTACACTCTTGTGGCATCACAGAGCACTGGGTATGCGATACTGCATTCACAATACCATGAGACCACACTGTCTCTCTCTGTTAGGCAAGCAGTGTCCCCCACAGGACACAGTCATGGGCCAGATGGAAGAAATTCACGGGCTCTATCCAGCTTGCCGGCTGTATGTTTGACACCCTAAGTGGAGGGATGGAAGCATGTCTGCTCCAGTGGACCCACATTCAAGGCCTACAGAAGCCACAACAGAAAGTTGGTCAAGTTTTTATTTGTTCACACAATGGGCTGAAGCTAAGAAATCAGATCTGAGCCTCCTTTTCCCTTAGTCTTTGGAAGTTTTAAGATGGATCCCAATTTCTTGATTCCAACCTGTCTCCCTAACAAGTAGGAATGGAACCTTAAACTCAAACACACCTGAACTTTGTGGAACTTTAGATTCAGATCCAAATTCAGGTTTCTTTCAGTTGTATGTGTACATTCAGATTTTATTTTCAGGATGTATATTCCATAACCCAGTGTCTCATAACTTATACCTGCAATCCATATTTAGTATCATTAGCATAGTTGATCTGCTCAGAGCTGCACAGTTGTAAACTATGCATGCTTACACTAAAGCAATATCCAGAAGACAAGGTGGGTGAGGTCATATCTTTTATTGGGCCAGCTTCTGTCCACAGGCTTTCAAGGTTACATAGAGCTATTCTGATCTTGAAAGCATGTCTGTCTCACCAGCAGAAGTTGGTCCAGTAAAAGATGTTACCCACCTTCTTTCTTTCTCTCTCTCTGTTATCCTGGGAAGAGAAGAGCAGCATGAATGATTAGAGGTCTGGCACACTTAACTTATAAGGGAAGATTGAAAGAACTGGGTTTGTTGAGTCTAGAGAAGGGGAGACTGAGGGGGACATGGTAACTGTTTTCAAATATCTAAAAGAGGAGGAGAGAGAAAAATTGTTCTCCTTAAAGGCCAATGATAGGACAAGAAATAATGGACTTAAATTACAGCAAGGGAGGTTTAGGTTGGACATTAGGAAAAAATTCCTAACTGTCAAGATGATTAACAACTGAAATAAGATTCCTTGGCAGGTTGTGGAATCTCCATCATTAGAAGTGTTTAAAAGCAGGTTAGACAAGCTCCTGTCAGGGATGGTTTAAGATGGTACTTGATCCTGCCATGAGTGCAGGGGACTGGACTTGATGACCTTTTATGGGCCTTTCCAATTTCTATGATTCTATGAATGCAGCCCACAACTAAAGTGATATGACAGATTAGTGGTTTTTAACCTATCAGAGGCGCTTCAGTAGATTTTGACCTCTTTTTTTTTTTTTTTTTTTTTAAATGCCAATATAGAACTTGCAAACCCACCTTATGTTAAAGGGTAGGCACAAGAACACTAGAAAGATGACAGAAGCATGAACAGCTAATTGAGATATGCTTTTAGCTACTAAAAATAAAATGCAGAAAGAGTTCTCAGTGACTCACCAGTACAGGAGTATTCCGACAAAAGTGTCATAACAGCAGCATGATGTACAGGAAACCAAGAACACTTTGAGTTAGGGCAACAACAACAGAAAGTTAACCCTAACTCAACTTGAAAAGTTACCATTCTATAAAAACTATACTTGTAGGGTAGCAAATCCCCAGTGTTTTTAGCATGCATGAACATGCACCCACCCATCTACCCACAAAGATATTTATAAGGTGTCCTGTGGCACTTAAAGATCGTCTGACGAAGTGGGATTTTCTCCCGCAAAAGCTCACGCACTAAATATATTTGTTAGTCTTTAAATGCCACAGGACTCCTTGTTTGTTTTACTGAACTAGACTAGCATGGCTGCCCTTTGGATCTTGATCACATACAAAACTAGTAACAAAGCACATTTGTGACTTGAAATGGCAGTTGTCCATTTGCCTGTCCCTATAAATAAATTTACTTCAGTATATAAACTAAAGAGTGGCCCAAAACACCACAGTAACATCACTGTAAAATACAGTTTTCAACCATTACTGTAGAATACTCAATTGCATTTTACAGTACATTTTAGTAAGAGAGGCCCACCCTATATGCACATTTTATGTAGACAGATACCGTATATGCTCAAAGACTCACACATTTATTTATCGCAGTTGCTTCAAAGCTTTGAGAAGCTTCAAAGTGTCTGATGAAGTGGGATTTTCTCCCCCAAAAGCTCATGTGGTAAATAAATGAGTTAGTCTTTAAAAGTGCCACAGGGCTCCTTGCTTCTTTTTCTAAACTAGACTAAAATGACTACCCCTCTGGAACTGTATATGCTGTTAATCTACAAATGCCAACTTGATGCCACTTGCTTGCATATCTAAAGCCAAATTTTCAAAAGCATAGACCCCATCTGGAGCCAGATGTTCACAAAGAGCTCAGATTCTGTGTACTCTATGCCCACAAAGCAGCTGGGAATGAGCCTGACACTCCAGCCAGGCCAGCTTGGGCTGAAGCTAGCACCCTCAAAATAGTTGCATAGATGTTGCAGTTTGGGTCGCAGCTCAGACTCTCAAGCCAACCTAGCTCAACCCCTAGATCTGACCTCAGATGGCCGGCCCAAGTCTCAGAGCCACTGCTATATCCACTCTGCTATTGTTACTCCGCTAGGTCCAGCCAGGTTTGCATAAGTCTGTCTAACCAGTCTAGGAGGCTTATTTCCAGCTTCAGTGTAGACATACCTATGGACAACGAAAAAGGAGACAAAGTGCTCAGAATCCTGCAGCTCCCATTGTGACACAAACAGTCAGCTTTTTCAGCAGAGCTCAATACCCACTATTCACCCAGCTTTCGGAGCACTTTAATAATGCAGCCACTTACTTTGGTGCCTGACTGGGAGCTGAGCACTTTTGAATATCTGGCCCTGATGTGGGGGCTGACCTAGTTTGACCATTTGGCCCCGTACCTAATTGCCCACCTAACTCTATTGACAGTTAAACATGGTATGCACACAAGCAGGTGTTCAGTTATGCATTTTCTATGCCTCGCATGAGAATGAACCTCTCATTACTCTGTCCAAGCTGCTGTACACGTACACTGCAATCAGATGTGGCTGTCGCTCTGGTAGGCAGGCCCCAGCTAGCTTCGATATAGCTAGCATGGCTAAAAATAGTGAAGATGCAGCACCATACGCTTCAGCATGGTTAGTAATACTGTGGCCTATGCTATTTTAGTCACAGTAGCTAGAGTAAACTAGCTCAGGTGTGCCAAACTGAGCTGCAATCACACCACAGATTGCAGTGTATACCTACCCTTCATGTAACAGTCACCCATTGCATTCCTTGGAAAACATCCATGGAAACAGTGAGCTGGTAAAGGCTGATCAGATCAATGTGGATTATGGTGGGATATCCAATAAAAAGTGCACTCAGAACAGTGTAAATAATGGCTTTTTTTGGTTTGCTGGCAATTCTGAATAAGTGAAAAAGAATTCACTTTGTGTCACAGCAAAAGTTTTGAACTTTTCAGCAAATTGAAAAGTTAATGAAAAATGTCTGTGGAATAAAACATTTTATTTAGACATTCTTGAAACAAAAATGATTAAATCTGGAGCATTTTAAAACATTTTTGCTATTTTAAATACAAAAAGAAAATTTTTGAAACACAAGTTGTTTCAAACCAAGAGATCAATGTGCTTCATTTTGAAAATGTCAAAATAAAATATTTTGGCTTTTTGATTTTTTTTTTTTTTTTTTTTTTAATCAAAACAAGTTGATGAAACAGACAGAAATTTCTGAAACATTTCGGTGTTGCCAAACTTGCATTTCTGGCTTCAGTTTTAACTGAAAAACTTCATCCAGTTCTAATTGCACTTCTTTGTCTAGCAACCATGGGCCTGCTTAGTTACCTGTATAGCCCCACTGCAACTAAAAAGCCATGTACCTACCTCTGTATAGAACCATAGACTGTAAGGGCTGGAAGCGACTGTAGAAGCTCATTTAGTCATACTCCCTTGACCAAAGTAGGACCAACCCTAACTAAATCATCCCAGTCAGGGCTTTGTCACTCCAGGCCTAAAAAAACCTGTAAGGATGGAGATTCCACCACTTCCCTAGACAGCTTTTCCTAGTATCCAACCTCAACCTCCAGGCCCGTCCTTGGACGATGTGGGAGGCAAGCAGGGCAACCATCCTGGGCTGGGTGGTTCCTTGGGCCCCATGCTGCCCACACCACTGCTGCACTGTCTCTGATGGCAGCTCTGCTGCCTTCGACAGCAAGCCAAAGGCAAGAGGTGGGGTGGAAGTGTAGAGTACAGCCACTGGGCTGGCCCTGCCTGCCCGAAGGGTGGAACAGCTGGTTCAGGGAACGGGGCCGGAGCGCAGAGCCTGGCCTCTGGGCTGGCCCATCCCACCCTCCCCCAGGGCCACTGTTCCCTCTAAACTGTGCGCATGTGTGCATGTACACAGGTCGTGAAACCCATGCACACAAGAAAATAAAGCCTGCACAAAAAAAATTAACAGTGCTAATATTAGTGCACATAAAGATTTTTTTTGTGCACACAGTCTATGAAAAATTAGAGGAAACATTGCCCAGGGCCCCACAAACCAATTGACTTCTGACCCCATCACCCCCAGGATGGCCCTGTCAACCTCCCCTAACCTAACCTGAGACCATTGCTCCTTGCTTTGTCATTGATCCTTGTCCACTATTGAGAATAGCCTTTGGAACTTCTTTTTCAGGTAATTGAAAGCTGCTATCAAATCCTTCCTCACTCTGCTCTCCTGCAAACTCAGGCCTGGTCTACACTGACAATGGAAGTTGATGTAATGCTGCTTATGTTAACCCCTAAAGCATGTGTGTACACTGGCATGCCAGTAAAATTGAACTCAATTACTCTGCAATTCAACCTAATAAGATCATCCGCCACAAGTGGTGTAGTGCTGAGATTTGAATTTCTATCAGTGTAGGCAGAGCTTAATGTAAAGCAATGTAATTGGCCTTCAGGGAGCTATCTCATCATTCTCTCTTTTTGCCACTCCAGTCTTTTACATTCTGATGCATCATGGCCATATAGGCAGCACGTAGGTGCTTCCCTGCAGCCCTGGAAAGTTTTTTTTTTTTTTTTTTTTTTTTCTCATTTCCTGCTTGGTCAGCATGGAGAGCTTGTTAGCTGAATGGCAATGATGACTTCACACACCAAATGCACCCCAGCATAGAGTCAGCCTGAGGTCTTGTATCTCATTGGCCTGTGAGGGGGAGGAGTCTGTTCCTGTTCATTTCCAAGCCAGCCAAAAAAACCATATCATCTCTGAAAAGATATCACATAGCATGGTTGCAAGAGCTACAACAGGCACATGCAGCAGTGCCTCATTAAAACCAAAGAGCTGAGGCAGGTGTATCAGCAGACTAGGGAGGCAAACTATTATTCTGGCTCTTTGATGAAGACATGCCACTTTTAAGAAGAGTAGTGTGTGATTCTCAGAGGTGACACCCCCACTGTGCCACTCTGGAATATGAATATCTCCAAGGAATCACAGTCCAGGATGAATGATGATGACTCCTTGAATGAGAACGAGGAGGATAAGGAGCACAAGTGGCAGGAGAGTGGAGTATCCATTCTCCCAGACAGCCAGGACCTGCTCATCACCCTAGAGCAGCCCAGCCAGTCCCAGGACCCGGTCAGTGAGCAAGATGCCAGGGAAGGCACATCTGATGAGTGTGTTTAGCTTATCTCATTACTGTGCTTATACTTCCAGTCATGCTTGTATTTTTCTAAAAAGGCATTTTGTTGGGATGTCATTCATGGGTTAACTTCTGAGTAGAGGCACTACCTGAACAGACTCTTGAGACGTGCAAATGAGTGCTACAAGAATCCTCCATGGACATCTCCAGGAAACTTTCATTAAGGTACTCCCAACTCCTTAGTTGAAGATTACTGGGGAGGGCATCCTTATATCTTCTGCCACACTAGGAGACTTTCTCACACCATGCTGCCATTAAAAGAGAAGGCATCACCGTGGCACACACCAACATAAAGGCCAGGGCTATACCCCAGTGCTTGGAGCAACTCTTATCTTTTCATCAGTATTATTCTCAGGAGACTGATGTTGCATGTGGTCACCTCGGGAAGATGGCGCAATGTTACAGTAACTGAGCACTGCCATCTTCTTCCTCTGCCCTGTCCTGTGTCAGTTGGACACAGCGCAGCATTTTCAGTGTTTGCATGGATTTAAAGGTACCAAGTAGTGGTCACCCTGTGTCTTCTGCAGCCTTAGTTTGCTCACAGTCTTCCATATCAATTTTGTCCAACTCCTCCAACAATACATTTGGGTGTGTAAAGGAGGAGCACAGTGGTCTCTCTCCTTTCTTGTTTGTTTGTTGTGCTGGAACTCTCTATAATGGATGCAAGGGCCCTTGACTTACCATGTCTGGAATAGCAGTCCAAATGCCATGGTATGTGCAGTTGGAATGCTGTTATGTCCTCCCATTCTGCATAGTCATGGGAGCTAGTGTAACAATGTTTCATGTTTTAGACTACGTTGGCTCATCTAACAGTGTGAACTGGCTGCTTTGGTTGGATTACAGTCAACTTCTTGACCATGGATCAGCAAACTCCTGTGGCGTGCCTTTCCCAGATAAGGAAGAGAAGGGAAAAACCCACAGATGACATATTCAGTGAGCTGATGAACTCCTCCACAGCAGCTGATCCAGAACTCGGAGCATGGAGGCTGTCATTGTTAGACAGCCTGAATATGGACACAGAGGACAGAAATGCAGAATGGGACCAAGAGCATGACATGCAGCAGGAGATGATGTGTATAATGAGGAATCAGTCCAACATGTTGCAGTGCCTGGTATAGCTTTAGGGATGGGAGCAGCCAGAAGGAGTTCCCTTTCAGACCCCTCCAGAATGCACATCAAGTCCTGCTACTGACTCCCACCCCCAAATGCTCCAGATGGAGGTTAAGCAGGGCAAAATATATGTTTGTAATCAGTACATGCTTGCAAGCAGAAAGAGGCAACGGTCCCTTTAAGAAATGCACCATCCCTTTTTTTTTCCTATCCTCCCTTCTCCCAAAAAGTAATGAATAAAACTGACCTGTTTTTTAAAAACTGTTTTTATTCATTCATAGCATAGGCATTGTCAGAGGTGGAAGAAAGGGCAGGGGTGTGGGCAGTACAGTGAGGGTTGGGAATTCAGTGCCTGCATCAAGAGGCGCATACATTACGCGGCTCATCATAAAATTGGGTTTTCAATGCTTCCCTGATACAGTGCTTCAACATTCACAAGGACTGAAACACGGGGGTCTGACTGCTCAAAACTGGTGGCCAGCCCATCAGCCTCCATGACCCAACCCTGAGGGAACTTTTCCCTGTGTGTTTCACAAGAATTATGGAGCACACAGCAAGCACCAATAACCATGGGCATATTCTTTTCACTGAGATCAAGCTTAGTGATGAGGCTTCTCTACTTCTGCTTTAAATGCCCAAATGCACTCTTCTACCACCATTCTGCACCTGCTGAGCCTATTATTGAAATGTTCCTTATTGGTGTCCAGTGTAGGGCATCATTAGCTGGGAAGAAAGTGGTAGGCAGGATGCCCCAGAATCACTATTGGCATTTCACTATCCCCAATGCTTTCTTTTTGGTCAGGGAAGAAAGTACCTGCCTGCATCTTTTTGAAAAGGCTGGAGTTCCTAAAGATGAGTGCATCATGCATCTTTTCAGACCACGCCACACTGATATCTGTGAAACGTCACTTGTGATCATCAAGGGCCTGCAAGTTCATAGACAAGTACCCCTTGCAGTTTATGAACTCCGTGGCAAGGTGGTCTGGAGCTAAAATAGGGATCTGCATTGCATCTATGCCCACCTCATCCCAGTCTGGGATCCCCAGTGCAGCAAACCCATCTAATATGTCCTGCACATTTCCAAAAGTCACCATCCTTTGCAGCAGAAATCTGTTAATGGCCATGTATACTTGCATTACAGCAGCTCTTACGGTGAATTTCCCCATTCCAAATTGATTTCCAACTGACAGGTAACAGTTTGGGGTTGCTAGCTTCCACAGAGCAAAGGCCACTCACTTCTCTGCTATCAAAGCTGATCTTTGGTGAGTATTCATGCACTACAGTTCCAGGGACAGCTCTTTACCTAGTTCCAGGAAAGTGGCCTTCTGCATGTGGAAGTTGTGTAACCAATACTCATCAGCCCACACAGACATCATGATGCAGTCACAAAAATCTGTCCTTGTTTCCCAGGCCCAGAACTGGTGCTCCACAGACCAAAGATGATGTGTGACAGCCTATAGCATGTAGGAATTCTTTCACTCGCTTGCTTGCAGCAGGCTGGCCTAAGTAACATCCCAGTTTTCTGCATTATGACTCCTGTTTCACTGTTGAATGCAGGATAAGGCATGAGGTGTTTGTAACACTCACAGTAATAGTGCAGAGTTGAGGTGGCTCCTTGCCTCTCCAGGCATGCAACGGAGAAAGAGGAGGAAAGCGCACATTGCATCATGGGAGAACAACATCCTTCCCACAAGCCTCTGTGTCTAGTTGCACTGTGGGATAGCTACCCACCATTCACTGATTTGAATGTCAAACTAACAGCAATCAGTGGAGATGCAAGAGCGTGGTGTGATCACACTCCTATGACTTCCAGATTTTGGAAAATAGAAGTCGATTTAAAATACATCAAATTCCTGACACAGCTTACCCCTCTCCTCTCAAGTCATGTGCCCTAGATGTACAGTATATCATCTATGTGAACATAAATCATTAAAAAGTAAGAGCCACTGATTGCAATACAATTAAAACTTAAGCTGTATTTTTTCCTACTAGGAGGTTTTAACAGTTTTAATTAATTTCCTTTTCCTCACAAGATAACTTTCTTGGTAACGCTTTACAGTTTAACTTAACTGATGATTCCCGAACATGAGAAAGCAGGCAAGGAGCCAAGAGCTCCTCCTCTTCCCACAATATGTTTTATTTTCTACCCTCTTTCAAACTATCATGTTTTCAGAAGACCTATGTTTCCACAATTAATTTCTTAAGAAGGGAATTATAAGTAGCTCATTCCTTTCACTCCCTAAATTGCTTGTTGGCTTCTATTGTTTTGGGAAAGCTTTGGACTCCTCCTTATTCACATCTCTCAGCAGATTTATGGACACAATTAATGGAATTACCAGAAGAAAACTTGCCCTTCGCCAGTGCTTCTTTAAAGATAAATCTTTCCCTCCCATACTGTAAGTTTTCCATTTTCTAGCATCTGATGATGTGTGATGTCACCCACAAAAGCTTAGGCAAAAAATAAATTTGTTTGTCTTCAGAAATGCAGCAGGACTCCTTGCTTGTTTTGCTGAATTAGACTAATGCAGCTACCCCTTTGGAACTTATCTTTTTAGTTGCACACTTCCTTTTCTGTTATGTATTATTGCTGTGTGCTCTTTTAGTCTGCCTACTTCCTACTCTATGAGCGACTGAATTTTACTAACAAGTGAAGTGATCCTTGTTTTGCTGAGCATTTGAGGATCTTTGGATGACATAAGATACCTTACCACTTATTATTAGGGCCTTAATTCAGAAAGGCACACCCATGCCTCACTCTAAACACATGGATTAGTCCCACTGAAGTTCAGGGAATTAGTCATGGTTTTAGAATTAGGCATCTGTCTAAATACATAGCTGAATCAGAATTTATACATGGTATCTCCCTCTCCCATTCCCCATTCATTATTGTTTCCCATTCCACACAGCTGCCCTGAAGAAAACATGTTTGTGCTTTCAGTCAGAAATGATATCTTCTGTCCTTAGCAATGTTGTTCTTTTTGCATGAAGTTTATACCACAACACAGCACACCTCAATGGTGTATTCAGAGAAAGGAATGGCATTTTCTTGTTTTCAAAATAAAGCTCCATGGGTGAAATTAGATTGTGATGAATGATAATACTACTCTGGATAATGCTGAGAAACTTTTCTGACCAGTGAAAATATTTCCTCCATTTTCCAGTTCTCTGTCTTCATGTTACTACAGATTTAGGAAAGATACTGATATTTCTACCACTTTTTTTCAGATAGCATCATTGGATGAGATGAGTCAGTATTTTCTTTCAAACATCCATTTATTCAGGATTGCTTAAAAGAGCTGTAAGAGACAGTCCTGAGCAGCAATAGCTGATTGACCAAAGCCATCTGCTTCTTCACTGTTCTCTGCAAATCAATGGATGGAGAACTGGACTAGTTTTCACTTAAGGGGAAGGGAGAGCATGATCAGTTGGGGCCAGATTGTTTTGATTCTCATTTTGATGACCTAATTCACGCTCTAAATTTTAAGAAACATTTGAATAATTTTAGTAACATTTCCTCACTATTGGTTCTGTATATATCATGCAACTAAACAGATACTCACACCAGGCTCTGAACTCTTCAAATGCAAGCTTCTTCCATCTTCCGAAAATAGAGCTGACCCTTGAATGCAATTTATTTGCTCAAAGCTACACATCCAAACCTTGTTATGAGTTTTGTATTATATAACCTTTTCTCCAGCATTTTCATCTCTTCTCCACTGACAAATTATTATAGGGATGGTTGGCACTACCACCAATTCATAGATTCCAAGGCCAGTAGGCCCAAGTGTAATCACCTAGTCTGACCTCCTACAGTACATCAGCCACAGAATTTCCCCAAAATAATTCCAAGCGCATGGCTTTTAGAAAAACATCCAGTCTTAATTTAAAAATTTTCCAGTGATTAAGAGGTCACCACAACACTTGGTAAATTGTTCCAATGGTTAATTATGCTCACCATTAAACGTTTACATCCTGTTTTCAGTCTGAATGTCTCTAGGTTCAGTTTCTAGCCATTGAATCTATACCTTTCTCTGCTAGATTGAAGAACCCATTATTAAATATTTGTTCTCTTTGTAAGTACTTATAGTCTATAATCAAGTCACCCTTTAACCTTCTCTTCGTGAAGGTAAACAGATTGAGCTCCTTGAGTCTAGCACTATAAAGCATCTTTTCTAATCCTTTAATTATTCTTATGGCTCTTCTCTGAAGCCTCTCAAATTTATCAACATCGTTCTAGAGTTATGGGCACCAGAACTGGGCCCATTATTTCAGCAAGAGTCACACCAGTGCCACGTCACGTAGAGGTAAAATAGCTTCACTGCTTCTACCTGAGATTCTCCTCTTTATGCTCCCCAGGATTGCATTAGCTCTTTTGGCCACAGCAGCACACTGAGAGCTCATGTTCTTCTGACTAGCCACAAGGACTCACCCAAATTTTTCAGACACTTCTTCCCAGGACGGAGTCCTGCATGCTGTAATCTGGCCTACATTCTTTGATCCTAGATGAGTACAATTAGCCACATAAAAACACTTCATTGTATGCTTGCATCCAGTTTACTAGCAATGCAGATTGCTCTGAATGAGTAGCTTTGCCTCTTCATTATTTACAGAAGTCTAGGTATGTTATGTCAACACTACTATTTTTATCAACTAAACTTGAATTTTATTTATTTTTTTAAAGAGATATTAAGTTAGTTTGACAGGCTCTATTCTGTAAAATCCCTATTATTCAGGCTGCCTGACACTTCCCATTACAGACTTTTCTATAACTGAACTGAAATTTTCCTTATGGTGTCTGCCTTAGGCTGCGTTCCTTTGGAAAATTTTGTACAAAATAGTTCACCCAATTCTGAGAACAGTGCTGCAAAAAATATTTTTGCTTTTTCCAGATTAAAATATTCTACCAACCTGTTCTCTGATTAGCTCTAGCATGCCATTGCTTTGGAGCAGGGGTTCAAAATTTGGCCCGGGATGTCATTTTTGTGCCATGGATGTGCCTTTTGCCATCCCCAGGAAAATCATCCCAAATTTGGCAGAGTTATAGCTCTTTGAAAAATTTCATGTCATGCATGCTCAATTTTAGAGAGAGAGAGATCTCTTCAATTTTAACAGATAAAATCCAGTCTAACCTTACTGAGCATGCTGAAGTCTCTCACATCTCCTGTGTGTAAATGTGAGGAAACTTATGTAAATATTGTATCATAGCATATATGTATGTAAGGCAGGCTTAGAAGCTGTGCTTAACAGCTTCTGAAGGGAGGCAACTAATCTGCATGGGTCCTGTACTAGCATGAACGCAAAGAGCACAATTAGGTATTAGTATATTGGGTGCAGGGCATAGTGGGTAATGGTATTTGGGGTTAATCTGACCATAAATCTGTCAATATCTGTAATTCTACTGAAGGGAAATATAAAATACTGTCTTTTTGTGAATTGGTACTCTCTGTCTGTTTCAAATCTGTCTGGGTTAGTTAAAGGGTAAAAACTACCCTTAAAAGAGGCTTGTAGGAAAGGTGACTGCATGTTTCAGCCTGAAAGGAGTTGAAAAAGATAGGGATGGGGATTTGAGGCTATTTTGGCCCATCACCCTATTGCTTCCCTGGTCTAATGATGGCAATGAATAGGCTTCTTCTGAGGCATTTGTCATTTAGATAGAGGTAGCTGTTTGCAGCTATTTAAGAGCTGGAATCAGTAGGAGAGAAACAAACTTTCTGAACTAAATCACTAGAGAGAAAATCCTCTCTCTCTGAGCTGAGATCACTGAGGGAGAGCTAGCAGATGGTAAGAGCGGCCAGCGGCGACCTGGACGGCGCAAGTGAACAATAGGCAGAGCCTGCAGACAGCAGGTGGAGCCAGCGGATGGTGATAGCGGCCAGCGGTGAGCTGGGCGGTGCCAGCGACTGATGGGCGGAGCCAGTGGAGAGCAGGTGGAGCCGGCAGACGGTGAGAGTGTCCAGCAGCAAGCTGGGTGGCGTGAGCGACCAGTGGGAGGAGCTGGCAGACAGCAGGCGGAGCCAAGGGATGGTTCCATTGGACGGAGTGAGTGGCCAGTTGGTGGACAGCTGGCATGAAAGACAGTCCCTACAAACCACAGGGTTGGTTGGGAGCCTAGTTAGCACTGATTCTCCAGATCAGTGCCGGTTTTGCCATTAAGTCTTGTATGTTCTGTTATGCAGTGTGGGTTGTTGGGAACTTTGATCTGTACTGATTAGCTAGATCAGCGCTGATTTCTGTTATTTGGCCTTTTACACTCTGTTTCACTACTATGAAAAGTTCTGTTTACTACACTCAATCTTGTGCTTGTGAGTGGGGAAGCCTTACCCTTTGGGGTGCCCAGGAAACAGTGCAGGGTTCCCAGAAATCTGGGGGGCGGCTTGAGCTGGTTGGTGGTGCTACATTATTTGGAAACCCCTAGGTATAGAACCCGGCCCTTGTTCTGCCAGCCTGCCCTGGCAGAAGGGTTACATGTACATTGGAGCTGAATGACTATTTTGGTTTTTTGAAGCAAATTCCTAACTTTTGAGTGAGTGTCCGAACTGGAACCTTAATGTTCTTTTAAGGTAGATTTTTTTATGTCATTAGAAGTTGATTGGAATAGCATTTGTTAAAGATCAGGAGAAAGACTTCCATGATAGCAGGACAGGCTTCTGTTCAGAGGTTCAAGTGGTGGAATTCAGCTTTAATATTTTTCCCCATTGATGTTTGGTTCTCCCCAGAAGCACTGACATCAGTCAAGTATAAGATAAATGGGCCATTTTAGAGGAGGGCTTTTTCCTATGGCATTGAGGACTTTTTAAAATGTATTGAGATGTGAAGCATTGAATGTATTAAAATGTATATAATTAAGTTCCTTTGCTGGGAGTGTCCTCTGAGTTTGAAGTGGCAGATTGCTGGTCTGATATTTGAGGGCTTTGATTATTTGTTTTGAAAGCAATAAAATAGCCTCTTCCAGGTACCCTGAAATATTGAGTATTTTCATATGCAACTCAGGGAAGAGCTGTTTGTCCTCTGAGAATAACTGTTTATCACCATGAGAGAATGGGAAGGGCAAGCTGTACCTGAACACACTCAAATTAACTATGTAGGGAAGGACAACGTTCTACCCATTGACCTCATCTCTTTCTTTCCAACTTGTTCCTTTGATGCTTTCTCTTGGGTCTTTCCTGCTAGCATGCTGTGTGAAGTCAGCCTTGCAAAGTAACCCCAAGACAGTGTATGGGAGCTGGTGGCTAAAATGAAAAAGGAATATGTGAGCACTATGTGAGTTTTCCTGCTCACTGGGTGTAACACTGTGGAGTCAATATGTAACTTGGTGTAATAATCCCAGATGATGCTGAGAATGGGGAAGAAACATCCTGCATATAATTCCAACCACACAAGGCAAGAATAAAGATCCTGGGTGATAAGTCTGGACTGAAATCCAAACCTGTCCAGTACAGTTACAGTGGGGACTCGTTAATGTGCGGGCATTGGGGGAAAAGCCCCAGTGCCCACGCGTTAAGCGGACCACGTGGAAATGGGACCAATGCTCCCCCAAGTTCTGTGCATGCGTGCGCAGCAGAAACCACTTGCCCCCGCACAAATCAGTGCTGGCAACACAGAGCCGGCACCAGGGGACCCTAGCCAGCCCAAAGACATAGTCTTTGGGATGGAGGGAGCAGCAGGGATCTACTGGACTTGATGAACCAAAGCCTACACTATACTAAAATACTGTATCTATTGCACTTAATGAACTAAAGCCTATACTAAAATATTAATTAAAGCATACACTAAAATACTGTGTCTACAATATTGCATGTAATGAACTAAAGCCTAACCTAAAGTGTTATTTACACTTAATCACACTGATCAAAAATACTGTAAATACTGAACATTCTGTGACAAGGAGATCAAGCATGGCATATTTTTCCACAATACTCATGAAAAGAAAAAGGCAGCACTATTAAGGCTTGCTCCACGTTCTATGACAATGAGATCAAGTTTTACATGTTTTTCCACAATGCTGTGAAAAGAAAAAGGCAGCGCTACTAAGGCTCGCTCCACATGTTTCCTGCCCTGACCAACTTCTGGTTGTAGACAGCGCACGTTACTGAGTCCCACGCGTTAAGTTGCTGTCTTTGGGGGACATGACCGGAGCGTGCGTTAATCGGATCTGTGCACTAACCGGTCGCGTGTTAAGGGGTCCACACTGTATTTTGAGTCTGCTGAATCAAACCAGAACTTTGGGTTTTAGGCAGTTGAAAGCAAATCAATATGGTTGTACTCCTCTGTTCACATTTCTGGTTTCATGTGGATTTGGTAGTGATGGCTATGTCTACACTTATAATTTAGTTTGAATTAACGAGGATTAATTCAAACTAAATTAATGAATGGCTACACTGGCTTTCATTACTTCAGACTAAGGAATTGCTTAGTTCGCCATAATGAATGCTTACTTCAAAGTGATAAAACCTTGCCTAACTTCAAAGTAATGGTTAATTCAGACTTATTAGTTTGAATGAACCCAAAGGAGCTGTGTTAATTCGAACTAACCATTAATTTGAATTAATACAGTTTGACCTTTGTCCCAAGGTGCCTTCCTCTTTCTATGTATTGGGTGGGGGCATGGCCCTTCTTGGGGGCCATGTTGCCACACTTCCCATGGTGCCTCCCTCCTAAATTGAACTAGCAAGTCCTGTTCATGGACATTCTAGTTTGATTTGGGTTTCTAGTGGGGACATGTTAGTTTGAATTAACTATTATTAATTTGAATTAATTAATTCGAACCAAGTTAATTCAAACTAACTTTTTAAGTGTAGACATAGCCTTAAGTACTTAATTTTGACAGAACTTCTGAACCCATTTCCAACAGCTATGCAAAGTCTAACACAGAGCTATGCTGTTGGTTCACTTTCTCTCCATCTCTCCCTCCTGTGCCCTGCCACATGTCAGATATATGTCCATGCTTAATAATCAATTATCATTTCCCCACCCTGGTCACTGAAAGTGCCAATTTATGCCAAGTGAAGTTCTGGCCTACATATTTAACATACTATTACATTACTGCTCAGCTTTTTCCCCCTATCCATCCCTCTGACACTTACTCTAATTCAGACCTTCACCATCTCCCACCTTGACTATTGCAACCTCCTCTGTTGTATGGCCCTTACAAAACATACGTGCCCAACTCCCTTCCATCTTCTAAGATTACCTGCTGGGCTCATCTCTCTGATTAAATTACTCCCACTATCCTTTTTACACAGTTCATTTCAGACTAAATTGTAAGCTTTTTAGCATAAGAGCTGTGTCTGCCTCTATTCTTATAAGGCACCTAGCAAAATCAGCTCTGTCTTAACTGGGCCCCTTTGGGTGTTGATACAATATAAATAAATATCCTAGTAGTAGCAGATTACTGTAAAAGCATGGAAGCTAATTCCTAATGCGCGCCTGGAAATCTCATTAGAGGCACAGCAATGTAGTTTTGCTTTGGACTAGTGGAAAAATCAAACTTTTGTAATGGTTTAAAGTTATATTTTTTTCACCATTCTCATGGTTTTATATCAAGTTTCACAATATTTGCGCTTTTATTAATTCCTAAGCTCTAGGAAGTGTGGGGCTTTTTTCTTTGTTTTGTTTAAGTTTCTGGGCCTCATGGTTGCAAGGAGAAGCTAGAAAATGATCAAGGTCAGAACACAAGATGACAAATAAAAAGAACCCAGAAGTTAACTTTTAAAAAGCCTTATGATTTTTAAGCCAGCATCTTGATTTTTTTTTTTTTTTTTTTACACTACAAGTTGGTAATACTGTATTTCTGATACCAGCTCTAGAGTGTACTGCTCTTTCTGGTTTGTCACCTTTAGTTCAGGTTCCTAATCTGGCCTCTGAGCCCCCATTAGCTACTTTTTAAAACAGAGTGAGTAGCAGAGAGGTCAGAAGCAAACAGGGCCCCCACATGGGTGGGGGGTAAGGGTACACTTTACTGGAGCCTGGAGGCCCAGAGGGATTATGGTATGTGTATTGTAAGGGGCCCGTTACAAGTTTGTACTGGGCCTGAAAAATTAATGCTTGGGCCCTGGAAGCAACATACAATACAGAGCATTCATGGTCTAAGCAGTAAATATTTTCCATACCAGAGAAAGATATGCAACACATACCTTTAGAGGGAACCTTAGATGGAAGATAGTTGAGTTTATGATAAAACTGGGGTCATGTAAATCAGAATTTGATTCTTCTCCTCAAGTAGGGTAATTGGGAACTAGAGGAAAAAATGAAGCAACCTGCCCTTTTAAAAAGTCATTTTTGTAATGTCACTGTATTTCCCTGTTCACACCCACTGATAGTGTTTATCGTGTTTACAGGAAACGCCATGAGTAACTTGTAAAGCGAAAGCAGCTTTCTGCCGGGTTGAGACCTGCTTAGGAAAGCACTGTACTTTATTACAGGACTCAGCTATTTGCTAACAAACACAGCAACAGCGTCAGCAATATTCCAAAGGGGCTGCTTAGACTGAAAGAGCACAGTGGGCAGAGGCAATGAGCAAAGGCTGAGCAGGCAGTTATGTAACAGTTTCATTTCCAGTAACAAAACAACGGTAGAAAGAAAGGAAATGTAGAGAGTCCAACAAATAGGAAACTGAGAATTACTGTAAAGACACAGAGTGAAATCCTGGGCCCACTGAAGTCAATTACAAAACTCTTTCTGATTTCAGTGGGGCCAGAATTACACCCAGAGTGATTAATATTCTTTCTGCATGTCAGCTATGATTAAGCTAGATCATGTCTTGTTTCTAACAAATTACCTTCAACCTAAATCAATTCACGTTACAAAGTGCATTTTGATGCTATTGGAAAACATAGTCTGTGCCCTTTGAACTCCCTTCTGCTGGTTTATGGAGGCTTCGAAGGGAAAGAAAATGCCATCAGGACTGTGGGAAGGTCTGTGATGTAGTCCAGTGTTTCTCAGCCGGTGTTCCACAGATATAGTGATGGTGTTCTGTAACTGAGCCCAACTCTTCCCCATTGGGGAAGGGGGGAGGGTAAATTGAGGAAGGAGAAACACAATTGGGAGATTTAAAATGCCCCAGCCACAGCAAAGCTTCCAAGTGCATGTCGGCATGTGCTGCTCCTTTGCTCCTTTGCTGTGGCTGGGACATTTTAAATTTCCCACCACTGTTACTGCCAGCATCCAAATTGCTTTCACATAGCTTCCACGGTAAGACTTTCTTTGATTAACTTTACTCCAAGAATAGATGAATTTTGTTCAAACATGCAGCCCCAAAATTCCCATTAAAGCTCCAGTAATATAGTTTTCCATTTTAAGCTGTGTCCAAAATCAGTATTTATCCATACTTTTAGAAATAAAAGCATGTTATAGTCATAAAATTGTATTTAATTTGAGTTCCTGAATTGTTTTCACAGCAATGTATAGTACACAGATATTATGAACATTATAGCCAGTATATAGTGGCTTTTTTGAGAAAGTTTTCGTCAGGTGTTCCATGTAAAGTAATTAATATTTTTCCATGTTCCCTGCTCCACTAAAGGTTGAGAAACACTGGTGTAGGCTCATTAACTTAAGCATATGTCTTTATGGAATTTAATGATCTCCATCAAACTGGCACTTTTTCACAGAAAGGCTGAGATTATTAATATGTGCAGCATTTTATATTTAATACTAGACTGCCAAGATGAGTTAGTCAATGACAAAGAGCAGCCATTCAAAATAATAATAATAATAATAATAATAATAAACCACATGATCTACACTTGTGAAATTTTTTTTTGACTTTCCTATGATTTCCTATTTGGGTATGTAAAATTAGACACATAAATCCATATCCAAGCACACTGTACAAGTGGCCTGCTTTTCAGAGATGCTGAGCACTCACCCACAGATCTTAGTAACTTGATGGGAGCTAAAGATACTCACCACCAGGGCTGTCCTGGGGTTGGGGGGAAGCAGAGCGACCATCCTGGGCCCTGTGGTTCTGTGGGCCCTGCACCACCCTACTGTCAGTAGGGCAGTGTGGGGCCTGTGACGCTGCCCCCCTGCTGCCTTTGGCAGCAAGCTGAAGGCAAAGGGTGGGGCAGAAGTGCAGAGCCCGGCCTCTGGGCCAGCCCATCCCACGCCAGGGGCAGAGCAGGAGCATGGTCCTGGCCCCTGGGCTGAGCCGCCCTGCCCCCCAGTGTGGGTAGAGGGCAGGGGCCCCGACAGGCTGATTGGCCCTGGGGCCCGCCACTCCCTTGAGATAGCCCTGCTCACCGCCATCTTTGCAAACCAGGCTATTTATTATTTTCATGACTAAATGTGAACTGAAGAGCCTAATTTTGGCACCCTGGTTTGAAAGTTTTGGCCTAAGACTTTTTATTCACCAAAATGGGCAAGGCATCACCATGCTCCCATCACACAAAATACTGGTCCTAAGTAGCAGCTCAAGCTTTAGAATTCAAGTATTTGTCTTCTAAAAGTGCATGTCATGGCCAGCTGTAAATGATGGGAAAAGCAGGAGCTGTTGCACATCAAGTTTGAATTACATTGGCAGACTTCTAGGCCTTGCAGGCATGGTGGAATGGGGAGGCAGAGTACTCCTGACAAGCCTCCTAAGAGTTATCACATAACTTTTTCACTTAAACAGGACGAGCTGTTCCATGCACCGCTTTTAACGTCCACAGGTGCCAAGCATCCCAGGGGGGACAACAGAACTCCCCCATTGTCCCCAAAAGCCACTTTCATTCTTCAGGCCCATGTTAGCAACACTTGAATTGTACATACAAAAAATACACACACACACCCCAAAAAATACCCGTTGATGACCCTCCTCCCCACCAGCCATTCCTTCTACTAGAGCTAACAGGGTGTATCTGTTTAGAGCCTGATCTGTATATCAGTCTCTAACCAATGCAGTACAGAAACTATGTGAAAAGGCCTAGGAAAGAAACTTTTATTCCTTGGAATTATCTGGGATGGAGCATTTTGATATCCCTGTTCCAGAAAGGTGTTTATAATCTAGTAATTTTTCTGCGCTGTTTGTGCTACTGAACCAATACAGAGCGAATTAGAGGAAGTCTGTGAGAATTACCTGTGTCAAACAGAGATGGAAGGTTCTGCATTTTACTGTAATTAGTGATGAGTTTTCACACCTTAAGTTAATATGGCTTAGCTTCACTGAGTGTCCTCATATAGACTTGTCCTAATACAGTCCCCTATCAGTGGGGTTAGAGAAAAGTGAGTGCTTTATAGACATGTGAGCTGAAATTCCTAAGCATAATGTAGTGAGACGCAGAGAAAGGCAAATTAGGCTTGCTTATGCTGCTAAGTGTGAATTTCTGAGAAAAGAGCAGCATGTGACATGTCTTTCAAAAACAAACCATGCCCCAGTGATTTACTGGAATTTAATTCTTGGATGGGATTGCATTATGTCTGAGGGCAAACCTTCCCCTCCACCCCACACCAACTCTAAGTAAATGGGCTTGGTGCAGAAGATTTTAATTTCCAAAGGGATAGCCGTGTTAGTCTAGTCCGGCAAAACAAACAAGGAGTCATGTGGCACTTTGAGACTGACAGATTTATTTTTCACATAAGCTTTCGTGGGAGAAAATCCCACTTCCTCAGATGCTTCAAAGAAAATGAGCATGAGTATGGAATTCTGCCACTCATGATGCAGGGCAGTGAATTTGGCAGCCTCTGAACTCTAATAGTGCCCTCAGCTCATGTTCTCTCTTGTGCTAGGTGGAATGGCCAGTGGATCTAAATCTGCAAATCTGTTACCCCCACCCATATACACAAAGGCTTTGGGGTTTAGGAGTCCCATTCCCCTTCCTCATACAGCAGAACTCCAGTCAGCTGTACTGTGTTGCACTTGCACTCCCTCCATAGCTGTGAGGGAGGCAGAGATGGACCCTTAAGGAAGGAAGGTGGACAGAAATGTGAGTTACTTGCTTCAAGTTCCAGTAGCGACAAATCAAGTCAAACCAATTTTATTTATTTACTTGACAGGATAATGTATGGTAAGAAGCGTAGGCTTAAAGTCACCCCCATGCAGGAGGCCTGCACAAAATCTTTGGTATGACTTAAGTCTTCTATGCTGGGTTTAACTGGGGCATAAGGAGCCCATAGGGTCTTACATGGCCTGCCTACAAAGATAAATTCAGTACTTAGGCATGCCTGCAAGGCATAGTCGGGGGGGGGGGGGTTGCGTGGCCATTCTGTCCCAAAGGGACATACCAGGAAACATTCTCCTTCAAGGAGGACAAATGCCTCATAGAGTTCCCTAGCTTACAGAGGTGGCATGCCTGTTATCCCCTCGTAGCATATGTACCTTACTTCCCTCTCCCATCACACATCTGGCTAGCTTTGATAGCTCAGCAGTGGATGGGTGAGGGGGAAAGGTGCTAAGACAGGGTTCGGCAACCCAAAAGATAAAAGAAGATTTTTAAAAATTTCTTCAATAAAAAAGTGTTTTGAGAGCTGCAGTGGATGCAGCCTACTGCTGGGAGGAGCTGGGCTTGGGTGCTTGCCACAGGGTCCTCTGGCTGAGAGTGGATGGAGCCTGGCACAGGCTGCCTTTAGGGTCCCTGGGTGGCAGGGGGCCTGGAGCCAGGATTGGGCTGCCTGCAGGATTTGCTGGTGGTACTAGGGGGGCAGGGGGAACCCAGAGCTGCAAGAGGGCAGCCAAAGAGCTAAGACCATAGCCCTGTCTCCTTTCCTCCCTTCCCTGCCCCTCTGAACTCCCCCATCAAAAGAAATTCTCTCTGTGCTCCCCTGAGTTCGTGGCCTTAAGCTATGACTGATTACTTTTGTAGGTCATGCAAAGTGTTGCTTATTGCAGCTTCTCGCCAGTGGGCCCCTAAGTGAGGGTCAGCTGCAATTTGGATCTTAGTGAATAAAACTGAAGCAGTAACCTTAGTGCACTGTTGTATGTGTCCAGCTCAATTCTTGTATTCACTGATCCTGTTGTCACAGCGAAAATACAATTAAGTGGATTTGCCGTGATTTGTTTCTGATGAGCCCATGACCATGTTGTACAGTATTTGCAATTTACAGCAGTCAGGGCATTTACAGTGCACTTGTCCTAGTAGGGTAGTCTTAAAGTGCCACACAACTGCTTGTTGTTTTTTTCTACTCATAGAGAAACTGGTGAAGTGTGGTTGCATCAAATGATTTGTAAGACAATCAAACATTTGTTTAAACACAATCACACTTCAAAAGTAACTATTATGTTAGTAAAACAAACAAGGGGTCATGTGGCACTTTTAAAGACTAACCGATTTATTTTCTGCATGAGCTTTCATGGGCAAAGTCCCACTTCATCAAATGCCAGAAAGGAGAAAACTTGCACTGAAAAAGCCCTACAGTATGGGAGGGAAACAATGATAAATCCTGTGATTACATTTCACTGATCAGGTCAGATTACTTCAGCAAATCAAACAAACTGTATAGATTCAAACACAGCATATCAGAAAGTGATGAGGTTTAGAGAAGTGAGAATCCTGAGTCCTGTGACGCTTAAAAAGCTAGCAAATTTATTTATCACATGAGGTTTTGTGGGAGAAAACCCAGCATCTGATGAAGTGGGATTTTCTCCCAGAAAAGCTCATGTGATAAATAAATTAGTTAATCTTTAAGTGCTACAGGACTCCTTGTTTGTTTTGCTGGACTAGATTAACATGGCTGCCCCTATGGAACTGTTTGTAATGAAAAACAAAGGAGGAGCCCTGTGGCACAGCTGAAGTTTAATGTTTGTCCTGGGAAAGCCACTTCATTCAGACCCAAGTTGATGGCATTGAATTTGCATAGGAATTCTAACTCTGAAGCTTGATCTATAGTAAATGTGCCTGGGAATACTTACAGATAAGTCCATTACTGTATGGCCTGGGAGATTAAAGTGATTTTTTATTATTTTAGTGTTGAGCTGAAATGTCAAGAAGGATCTCACAAGGTGCAGATCTGGGCAGTGGCATATTAGAGTGGGTGTTTCAACTTCCTTTAGCTACACAGATGGTCATTTGTTCAGGGTCCTTCTGGCTGTGGCCCTTGTGCCCCTGATGTTTCAGAAGGGCTATGGAGTCGTTCTAGGGCTATTACTGCTGCAGGACCCTAACCAAGCTTATCTATTCTGTCCAGGTATTTTATTTCATCCATCATGCTGGTGCCTGACTCTATTTCTGAAACAATGCACGTGTGCACTATGCCATATGGGGCACCAGAGCAGCTGCTGCCAACCTGAATCCTTCATTGGGAAGTACTATGGTGTTAAACGACCTACTCTGGTTGACACACAGGATGGGAATAAAAGGTACCACTTCTTCAGATTGCTTTTATTTTCATATTGTTGTGAAGGGAGGACCGCTTCATCTGTCCTAATGGCAGAGCTGCCAATGATTCTAAAATCCCATACATTTCCTCATTTGCACTGATTATTTGGTAACCCTCTTCTTGTGTCTTTTTTTAAATTGAACTGTCAGCACTTGGGGGCAGGCACTGGCTTTTACTGTATGTCTGTACAGCCCCGTAGCGCAATAGAGATCTGATTCTGACCTGAGCTTCTGGATGCTAGTGTGATACAAATAATAAATGACTTGGCAAGTGGAGAGGAGAATACTCTAATCTAGTATAAGGATGATACAAAATTGAGAGAGACTGTAAATACATTGAGAACAGAATTAAAATACAGTATGAGCTTGAAACATTGGAGAAATGGACTGAAATTGCTGTTTACCAAAAGTGAATGGGTGACAGGGGATGAGGGATCACTTGGTGACCACCTCTTCTGTTTATTCCCTCTGGAGTACCTGGCACTGACCATTGCCAGCAGACAGAATATTGGCTAGATGGACCATTGGTCTGACCCAGTATGACTGTTCATATGCTATGCAGTTCATAAAAGGAGATCAAATCTAAGGTAAAATAACTAATATAAGAAGAAATAAAGAAATATACAAAAGTAAAATGAGGCAAGATTGGCCAGGCAGCAGGGATGCAGGAATAGATCTGAGGTTTACAGGAGATGATAAACTGAACACGAGGCACCCTTGTTGCTGACAGAAAAATGCCGTATAGAGTTGTGTTAACCAGAATCTCTCATGACAAAAGTGAAGTAATTATTTTGGCATTGGTTAGCTTTCTAGTTAGGCTTCATGTGATCATATTTGTAAAGAGGCACACAAACTGGAGACAAATCAGAGGAGGTGCATATAAAAATAAACAACAGAAGTTATAGAATATGAAATAGCTTAAGTAAAGGTTAAAAGAATTAGGCATGCTCAATATAGAGAAGAGATGACTGGGAGGTGGTGGGATGGGGTGGGGAGGTACAACTACCTACAAAGATTGTACTTACCAAGGTGCTATATAAAGACGTCAGGAAGTAATTACTCTCAGGAGCTATCAAGGAGAGAACATGACATACAGCAGGGAAAATGGAGGGTCAACGATTAAAACTTTAAGGCAAACCCTGCCATGACAAAGTAAATGTGCTGCAATCTGTAAAAGTGTTAAAGGATTCTTCAGGAGCAGAGTATAAAGGACACGGATATGAAGGTCAAGGGGGAAACTAAGGTGAAGATGAGAGTGCTTTCTCCCTTTTACCTTGACCTAAGGGGATTATCAGAACCCTGCAAATCTGTGGCTATCACTTTATATCAGCAGCTCATGTTTGCATCCACATAGGGCTCCAGGGATTACTGTCCAATGCTATCAAATGATTTGTTTTTGTTTTGTGAACATTTTGTAGATAACAAAATAAGGCCTGAGGAAAGAGCTTTGAAAATATTAATGCTTTGAGGTTAATTTCCATTCCATAGCAGGTGAAACCACTCACCAGCTTATACTTGCCTTGATTTATACTCTTTGCAGTGATATTGAGTTCATCATTGATTTCAGGGCATATGCAAAGGCAGGCCTTGACCCTAAAACTACAGTGAATCAATGCAGAAAGCACGGTTACCAAGGGAGGTTTTGACATTTCAATAGTTGTATATATCCATAGTGATCTTACAGGAATAGTTCGAGTGTAAATGTAAAACTTCAGTTTGGTTTGGGAATGACACACTGGAGATCCCTCTCTCAGCGTCTGCATGAAAGGCCTAACTTTATGTGTGTAAGGGTCTATGCTGCATTCATTGGGATGATAACAGCTTGTAGACAACACCTGAGCTAGCTTTGATCTAGCTTGCCCAAGCGTGAGAGCAGTGAAGCTGCAGCAATGTGAAAGTAATTACTCTAGGTTCCTCGAGGGCTGCTGTGACTTTGCAGCTCTGGTGTGGAAGCTAGCTAAACTAAAATTAGTTGGGCTATGACTTCAGGAGTTGCAGTCTCACTGCATGATTGCAGTGTATAGCATGCACACCTTCACTCAGAGTCTCAGTGCTATCTTATTGGTGAGCTGATATTGCTACCCATGGGTTCTTAAGTGCCAGCGATGCCCAGATGACCTTACTGTGAATGTCTGAGAGATGTTTTTATTAGAATGCGGTTTGACTGGAAATACCCCTATGTTATTTCACTGATGACTATTGGAAAATGCAGTGTTTTTTGTTGCTGTGGTTTGGAGTAGTTTAGTTCTTCCCCATGCTCCTCCATCCCCCAGCACTTGTACTAATTTCCTTCCTTCTTCCTCTTAAGCAATATGTTGTTAAACTTCATACTTTCATAGTGGTTACAAATGTAAAACTCCATAATCACATAAGGTGACAGATAGGAGCTCCTCTAGTCCATGTAGGTAGGAAAACACCAGGAACTCCCCATTGGGGAATACCCTAAGTGTCTTTGGTTGCCTTCTGTGTAAAGGTGTGCAGGAGGCAAGCCTAAGGAAAGGAAAAGAAGGGGTTGTTGATGGGTGTGCTCAGTTTTATCTTTGCTGGATAGTCCTTTTGGGGATCTCTACAGGCCAGATGTAAGTGAGAGTAGCCTTTTGGTTAGCTCTAGTTTTTATGGAGGGCCAAAAAATACTCTCACTAGTCCTGGGTGTTCAAAAGTGCTTTAAATCTACCTTTGCCTCTTTCCCAGTGCTCTGTCTCCTGAAAGGTGCCACTCAGAACTGGGTTCTTAAAGTTTTATTCATTTTTGCCAAAAGTGAGGGATTTTGTGTCCGTCTACTGTGATCACAAAGCATGGTGGCTAATAACCATTGGAAGGCATGAGACAGTTGCTGCCCTTCATTTCTAGAAATGGTCCAGAAGTCCCATATTGTATTTTTCTAGTATTTTGGTGCTGGTAAAAAGAGGAAACTGGCCTCTTGCTTTATGTGGAAGGCTGGCATCACTAGCATCCTACCCCACACCCATGCTTTTGGCTACTGTGGTACATTTTGCACAACTGATGGCATCTTACGAGATTCTCCTCCTTTCAGAAACCATTTGCTGTTTCCAGTGGCTGCAGCTCTGGTTTTCCTAAGTCTGCTTTGGAGCAAGACTCGAACTGAACAGGATTCTTTAGCACCCTGATGCTTGATTTCTAACACTGATGCCCTTATGCAGTTGTTTACATCTCTATACAGTGTGTGTAAAATGCAGCCATTTTGCTGTTTACATACATTTGCTGTTTACATAAATTGACTAGTTAGCAAGTATGAAAAATCAGGATGGAGGTGGGACAACACTAGTTACCTATATAAGAGAAAGCCCCGAAAAGGGACACCACCCTATAAAATCAGGACGTCTGGTCATCCTACACTTACATCAACTTTACCCAGAAGCAGATGACAACCCAAGGGGCAGGACTATGAAGAGAATCAGGCCTGAGCATCTCAGGCCAGCTTTGTCATCACCCACTTCAATCAGTTTATGTTTTGAAAAGGTCTGAATATTCACTGTACATTGAAAACCTAGTTCAGGTGTGGCCAAACTGTGGCTCGGGAACCGCATGTGGCTCTTGAATGAAAAAGTGTGGCTTGCAGAAGAACATCAGCAAATCAATTTAATAGGTAAAAGTATATGGGTACATGCCTCAGTGTGGCTCTTGAAGGTTTAATAATCAACTTGTGTGGCTCTAGAGTTCCATAAGTTTGGCCATCCCTGACCTTGTTTATCTTGGTAAAGTGGGGGAGGCACAGAGGCAAGGCCTGATTTTTCAGGGGTGAGAGGTTTCTGTGCAGTAGCATTGCAAGGAAATCAGAGCACTAGTGCAGCACATAATCTGAATATAAAAACTACTTCCCTATATGGGCTTGCACATAAAGAGATGGAAATGCATCTTCTCTCACGCTCTTGGAGTTCACAAGAACTACAGGGAATTTGGAGGTTTATGGAAAAAAGAGCTTAATTCTTCCCCATGACCAGCTTAAAGCAAAGTTACAGCAGCCAAATGGACCATGCTGTATGAAATGCAAAGTCATGCTGCTGTGAGTCAAACGTCCCCCCTGGTATCAGAGAGCACTGTTAGTGAGCAAAACAAAGGCAGATGCATCAACCTTTGCAAATGTTATTGTTTTCTTATGCATAGCAGCTGCCCAGGAGACCTCAGCGGAATTTAAGTAGTGGGATACCACCTGGAGGTCACGGCAAAACCGTAATGAGTGATTACAGGATGTGTTGCACTTGGAAAGAGCCTCTTGCAATAAGTGGCTCTTGGAGCGAGTGGCGTGAACACCATTTAATGGACTGGCTCCATTGAGCTGCTCTGGGGTGCCTGGGGCAAAACCTCATTCGCCCACGAAACTCTCCTTCTTCCTCCAGAGCCACAAATACGGTACATGCTTCAGTGGGTTTCTTTCTTTTGGTTTATTTGTAGTGGGTGCCATGAAAATTCCTATTAAAAGTTGGTAACAAGAAACAGGAGGAATATCTCCTGCTTGCTGCTGAGCCAATTAAATTTGTTCTTCAATATCACACAGAATTTTTTTTTTAAAAAAAAAGGAAAATTCAAGGATGGGAAGTAGGAAATGTACCTTGCTGAGAAACTGGATAGCTTAGGGGGAACTGGTAATGGAATTTTATAACCCTGACTCTGGAAAGAGCTAAGCAATAGCTTGGGCCCTGAGCAGCCTAAAGCAGCCGCCTGTTAATTGTTAGTGTGTGAAGGAGATGCAAAACACACATGCTTCAGGCCTCTGGGGAATTCAGGATATATTTCCTTCTGGAGCTGGAATTGGAAGCGTGCTTCCCAGCTCAGGTAAACTGACACACACTCACAGACTCTAGTCAGAGGGGACCAATACGGTCATCCAGCCTGACTTCCTGCACAGGCCACAGAACCTCAGAGAATTCACTAGAAAGTGAGCCATGCCCTAGCCCCATGCTACAGAGGAAGTTGAAAAACCCCAGAGCCCTGGCCAGCCTACCTTGCCTCTCTGTTCAAGCTTGTGCACAAAAAAACCCAAAACCCCAGTATGGCTGGAGGTAGTGTGACTGGGAACCCAAAGCCTGAACCTAAACTGAAAGCAGTGGAGCATCTTGCTGTCTTACTGACCTTAAGTGCATTGGTAGGATTTGTAGAGACTCCAGGTTCCAGCAAATAGGGCTCCAATCTAATCTGAGTGATTTCTCTGATGCTGTGCCATGAAGCCTGTGCAACCTATACAACTCTTTTAAAGGTGAAGGTATCTGCAGGGCATGTTGTCTTCTGTGGACTAAACACGGATTCCCACTGACATTGAGAATACTTCCTTTAAACTCTTAAAGTGCCACAGGATTCCTTTTTTGTTTTTCTTTAAACTGTTACCAAAAAATGTTCTGCACTATAACATTTTCTTGTATTTATTTGAGTCAACATTTGATGAGGTCCAAAACTAAAATATAAAGGTTAAAATATAAAGTTGAGGACAACTTCCTGGTACAAATGCTGGAGGAACCAACTAGGGGCCTTGCACCTCTTGACCTGCTGCTCACAAACAGAGAAGAATTGATTGGGGACATAGAAGTTAATGGCAACCTGGGCAGCAGTGACCATGAGATGATAGAGTTCAAGATGCTGATTAATGGAAAAAAAGGAAAGAAGCAAAACACACACCCTGGACTTCAGAAAAGCAGATTTTGGCTCCCTCAGGAAACTGATGGGCAGGATCCCTTGGGAGGCTGATCTGAAGGGGAAAGGTGTCCAAGGGAGCTGGTTGCATTTTAAAGAAACCCTGCTAAGGGCACAGGAAGATACCATTCCGATGAGTAGGAAGAACAGCAAATGTGGAAGCCACCTAGTGTGGCTTAACAGAGAACTCTGCACTGAGCTAAAGCATAAAAAGGAAGCTTACAGGAAGTGGAAACTTGGACAGATGACTAAGGAGGCATATAAAGATATTGCTCGGGACTGCAGGGATAAAATCAGAAAGGCCAAAGGACAATTGGAGTTGTGGCTAGCAAGGGATGTGAAGGATAACAGGAAGGGGTTGTATAAGTATGTCAATAACAAGAAGAGGATCAGGGCTGGTGTAGGTCCCTTACTGAAGAGCGCAGGTGTCCTTGTGATGAAGGATAAGGAAAAGGCTGAAGTGCTCAATGCTTTTTTTTACTTCAGTTTTCACAGGGAGGGCCAGCTCCTAGCCCTCTACGCTGGGCATGGCAGATTGGAGAGAAGAAGAGAGGCCCTTGGTGACAGAAGGTCAGGTTAGGGACTACCTAAAGAAGCTGGATGTGCACAAGTCCATGGGGCTGGACAACCTGCATCCAAGGGTGCTGAGGGAGTTGGCTGATGAGGAGCAGTACTGCTGACCATTATCTTTGAAAACTCGTGGTGAACGGGGGAGGTGCCGGAGGACTGGAAAAAAGCAAATATAGTGCCTATCTTCAAGAAAGGCAAAAAGGAGAATCCAGGGAATTACAGACCTGTCAGCCTCACCTCAGTCCCTGGAAAAATCATGGAACAGATTCTCAAAGAATCCATCCTGAAACACTTGGAGGAAAATAGAGTGATCAGGAACAGTCAGCATGGATTCACCAAGGGTAAATTGTGCCTGACCAACCTCATCACCTTCTATGATGAGATGACTGAATTTGTGGATGCAGGAAGAGCTGTTGATGTGATATACCTCAACTTTAGCAAGGCTTTTGATACGGTTTCCCACAGCATTCTCTTCAGCAAGTTAAGGAACTATGGGTTGGATGTGTGGACTGTAAGGTGGATAGAGAACTGGCTAGATCAACAATTTCAGCGTGTAGGAATCAATGGCTCCATGTCTAGTTGGCAACCAGTAACAAGTGGTGTGCCCCAGGGGTTGGTCCTGGGGCCAGTTCTGTTCAATATTTTTATTAATGATCTGGATGATGGGATTTATTGCACACTTAGTAAGTTTGTAGATGACACCAAGCTGGGGAGAATGGTAGACACGCTGGAGGGCAAGGAGAAGATTCAGGAAGACCTTGACAAATTGGAGCAGTGGGCCATTAGAAATCTCATGCGGTTCAACAAGGACAAGTGTAAAATCCTGCACTTGGGACGAAAAAACCCCATGTACTGCTACAGGCTGGGGAGTGATCAGCTAAATAGCAGCACTGGAGAAAAGGACCTGGGAGTCATGGTGGATGGGAAGCTGGATATGAGTCAGCAGTGTGCGCTTGCTGCCAGAAAGGCCAATGGCATACTGGGCTGCATCAGAAGAAGTGTCGCCAGCAGATCGAGGGATGTGATCATTCCCCTCTATTCTGTACTAGTGAGGCCACATCTGGAATACTGTGTCCAGTTTTGGGCTCCCCACTACAAAAAGGACATGGACAAATTAGAGAGAGTCCAGAGGAGGGCAACCAAACTGATCAAAGGGCTGGAGCACAAGCCCTATGAAGAAAGACTGAAGGAACTAGGCTTATTTAGCCTGCAGAAGAGAAGACTGAGGGGGGATTTGATAGCAACCTTCAACTACTTGAAGGGTTGCTCCAAGGAGGATGGAGCTCAACTGTTCTCGGTAGTAACAGAGGGCAGAACGAGAAGCAATGGTTTCAAGTTACAGCTGGGGCGGTCCAGGCTGGATATTAGGAGAAACTTCCTTACTAGGTGAGTGGTGAAGCATTGGAATAAGCTGCCTAGGGAGGTGGTGGAATCTCCATCTCTGGAGATGTTCAAGGCCCAGCTGGAGAAAACCCTGACTGGGATGATCTAATGGGAGTGGTCCTGCTTTTTTTGGCAGGGGGTTGGACTAGATGACCTCGTGGGGTCCCTTCCAACCCTATGATTCTATGATTCTAAGGCCCAGCTGGATAAAACTAGCTGGAATAATTTAGTGGGAGTGGTCCTGCTTTTTTTGGCAGGGAGTTGAACTAGATGACTTCATGAGGTCCCTTCCAACCCTATGATTCTATGATTCTGTGATCTGCACCAAATAAGGGGCATACCAGTCTTCAAGTGACAATCTATCAATCCTCCCACTTCTGTGAAACGGGGTGAGGCGAGAAAGGACTAAAACTGTTTGGCTATGTCCACACGTTATTTTTAAAGCGAAACAACCATCGTTGTTTATCTTTAAAATAAGTTAGGTCCAGACGACATTTCATTGATTCGAAATAAGGAGCTCCCTTATATTGAATCAGTGAAACTTAAATTCATACATTAAAACCTCCCCCAAAACAAAACAGCCATCCAATCAAAATGGTTGTTTTGAAACAATGCCATTAGCACATGTTGTTTCAAAACAGCATTGTTTTGATTGGAAGGGTTTGACCTTCCTCTCAAGGTGCATGGCACCCTGGAAGGAAGGCCCACCCCCTCAGTACCCTGGCTAAGGCTGGAGGGTGCAGGGGGGCAGGGGAGAGATCCAGTGTCCTGCTTCCCCCACCACTGGCTGGGTGGTGGGGAATGGGACTCAGGGTACCCCTCTTCCCCACTGCTTCCCAGCCACTGGGGAAGGGATTGGGGGCGCTCTGCATCCCAGCTGCTGGCTGGGTGGCAGGGCAGAGGTTGGGGTTGCCCTGCATCCCTGCTGCTTCCCAGGCAGCGGGGCAGAAATCAGAGCACCCCTCTTCTCTGCTGCTGGCTGAGTGGTGGGGCAGGGATCAGGGTGCTCCTCTTCCCCGCCGCTGGCTAGGCATTGGAGCAGAAATCAGGGCGCTCTGCATCCCCGCTGCTGGCCAGGCGGTCAGGCAGGGATCAGGTTGCCCTCTTTCCTGCCACTGGCTGGGCGATGGGGGGGGATTGGGGTGATATCTGCCCCAGCGGTGGGGAAGAGGAGTGCCCCAATCCCCACCTTGCCGCCCAGCCAGCGGCGGGGAAGTGGGGCATCCTCAATCCCCCCCTGCCACCGCCTGGCCAACGGTGGGAATGCAGGGTGCCCTGATCCTCCCCCCATTGGTAGGGAAGAGGGGCGCCCCCCCATCTCTGCCCTGGGGGCTTTTTTTCCTCTGCCATTGGCTCTGCAGAGCCAGTGGCAGGGAATTGGGTGGCAACATGGCCCTGCCAGGGGGCCATGTTGCCATACCTCCCATGGTGCCTCTCTCTTGAATCTAAATAGCAAGTCCTGTGTCCAGACTTGCTATTTTGATTTGGTGTTTTTGCATAAATCGATTCAAGCTGAATCGATTTAATGATTTTTATTTCAAATTAGCTTAAATTGATTTAACTTAAATCGATTTAAACATGCAGTGTGGACATAGCCTTTGAGTCTATAAAGCTTCTCTGTCTTGTTCCTTCCTGAGATGCATTCACCACATAAAGGAACCCAACATGTATTCCTTAAACTAGTACAGCAATAACCTTGACAGGTAGTAGCAAAGGAAGGCTCACTGAAATTTGGGAAGACCCTCAAGATTCCTGTCTGACTATCAATTCTCTAAGGGTATGTTCACACGTATCTTTTAAATCGAAATAACACTGGTTATTTCAATTTAAAAAAGATTAGGTCCACACGACATTTTCTTGTTTTGAAATGACGAGCTCCGTCATTTTGAAACAAAAGATGTTGTTTCGAAATAGCTTAAGCCTACTTTAATTCGAATCATCTGTTGTTTCGAAATGGTTATTTCGAAATAACGCCGTTCGGACGTATTATTTCAAAATGAAGCTGTTTGGACGTGTAATTTCAAAATAACACTTTTGCCCTTCTCCTTCCAAGGGTGCCTTCCTTTTTGTACATGTTGGGTGGGGGCACGGCCCAGTGAAAGGGCCATGTTGGCACACCTCCCATGGTGTCCTCTCGTGATTTGAAATAGCAAGTCCTGTGTCTGGACTTGCTATTTTGATTTGAGGTTTTCGCTTATTTTGATTTAAGTTAATTCGAATTAAGGGTTTTTTTCCGAATTAACTTATTTTGATTTAACCTGTCAAAATAAGCATGTATGTGTGTACATAGCCTAAATTGCAAATAAGCAGTTCTTGTATATGTATTCCATAGAGTTTGATGGTAACATCTGAACAAAACAAAAGTCATTGCTTCTCATTCCCTTTGGCTGTGACCCTGTCCAGTTGTTTAGTTCATGCACCTAAACTGTGTGTAGAGCAGGGGCTCCAGTGCAAAGCCAGTACAGCATGAAAGATTATATATCATGTACATGGCAGAGACAGTTCCCTATCTGAATCTTGTGTGTGTTTGTAGTCTATAACTATACAAGTAGCTAAGAGTTTTAGAAGGGGGAGTCTCAAACATTTTTATAGTGAGGTTGTAACAGAGTATGATGCAATAATCCTTTAGCCAGCCCTCTGTCATGCTAGCCCAATTGAGAGAGGTAAACGGGAGCTGGCTGGGTCACCCACCTGACTGGGACAAATGAAACAGCTGTGCCTGATTAACCAGGGGCGATAAACTGGCCCAGGGGAAGGAAATGGAAAGGAGAGAAGCCATGTGGAAGGGGGAAACAGAGACTTGTCTGACCACTGAAGCACCTAAGGCAGCTAGCCAAACTGTAGGTGTTAAGAAGATGGTGGGATTGTACACTGTAAATAAATTGCACTGAATTGCTAAACGTGAGAGTCTTGGAGTCATTCATGGTAGATAGGGAGGGGAGCTGATGCGGAAGAGCAGTGGTGGAGAGCCCTTACAGAGGCCTACATCTGAAAATAAAATTTTCTCATGAACAAATCTCCCATTTGTGATTGGACAGCATCTCTTTGGCAGCGTCATCAGTTGCTTACATGGAAAAATAGTATTAGGAATGTATTTCAGTTGCCTTTCAATGTGATTTAGCAACTGGAAATAAAGTTAGAGACTGGGAAGAAATTAGTTATGTTTCATAACTGGGAAGAGATGTCATTAAATAAAAAAGAATGTAAGATCATGAGCTGTTGTTTGTATACAAATACAAAGAGCACCCCTTGTAAATAAGATTGTTGTACTGACCCCCTTTGATACCCCAATTAATTCCTGGTGCTCATTGCCATTAGATGTAACATATCCTGGAGCTAACTAGGGTTCAGAAACGAGTAAAATACTCCTATGGATAATGAGGACGTCTACAATTACATTATACTGCTTCTTCAGAAGTGATATAAATGCTCAAGCTTCAGGTCATATCATAGCTTAACCTTTGGTGACTAAGTTTAGGAAGAAGCTTCTCCCAGCAGCAGAGTATTCTGGAATTGTTCAATATGAGGGTTTTTTCCACCTTCCTTTGAAGTGTTATCAGAAACAGCATATGGGGCTGAATGAACCGTGGAACTAATCAGGTGTTAAAGTATAATTTGTCAGGCCCAGGAACACTCTTAAATAGGCAGGCCCCCTTCACGCATGTCTGGGCCCCCTTCACATGCCCTAGCTACTGCCCCCAAAAGCCTGCCCCCCCATCAGGCCCCTCTTTCCCCATGTCCTCCTCAGCCCCAATCCCCACTCCCTAAACTCCTACCCTGCCTCCGGTTCTCTGAGCTCCCCAAGACACCCAACCCCCTCCCTAATCCTTCTGCCCTGCTTCCAACCCTCCATGCTCCCCCAAGATACCCCAACGCCCTCACTAAACCTCCTGCCCTGCTGCCCACTTCCTCCACTCCTCCAAGACACCCCAACCCCCTCCCTAAACCCCCTTTTGCTGGATGCCCATGCCTAACCCACCCAGGGCCTCCCTTCTCCCTTACCTGGCAACCGGAGGGCTGATTTCTGACCATGCTACAGGCTGCTGCTCCCACCCTGAGCATGCTCAGAGCATGCTCAGGGTGGGAGATTTAAAATCTCCCAGCCTGATACAGCTCCCTGCCTGCAGGGGCTGGAGCTGCTGGCCGTGCATGGCCAGCCATGCTGCCTGAGCAAGTGAGCACCAGGGGCTGTGTGCCTGCACTCCTTAGAAGGAACATTGCGCTGGGCCCCCTAAAAATAGACACGGCATTCCAGGGCTCCTAAAAATAGAATATGGAGCTGGAATGCTGCGTTCCGGGACCCATTATTTTAAATGGTGGGCCCTGGAATGCAGTGTTCCAGCTCCATTTTCTATTTTTAGGGCCCTGGAATGCTGTCCCCCTAAAAATAGTGGGCCCTGGAACTGTTCCAGGGTGTTCCAGCTTTCTTTAACCCCTGGATCTAATGTGGTATCGCAGTCCCTATGTTTGTATTGACCACACAGTTAACTTGCAAGTAAATGCTGTCTGGCTGACTCTTTTGTATGTGCATTGTGCCTTCTTCCCATTATGTGAAAAAATTAATAAACAGCATGAACATTTCCTCAACACAGCCTGAAACAAGATCACGAATGAATTTTGTTTTAGGTTGTGTTCATCAAATGAAGGTTTATACTCGGTATCATATACTAACCTTGTGCAACACATTTCCTGTCATAGCTTCCAAGCTGCTTTGCAATACAGACACGTAGTAGGCTAAATAACAAGTATTAAGCCAAAGTAAGCAAATGTAACATGAAATTAAAATGATGTACTAATGATGGAATCCTACACAGTGAGAGGATGGTGCTTATAAGGAGGATCCTGGTTTTCTTTGGCAACTCTTAATTTTTGTCTTCTGGTGTTTTATTCTTTGGAGTCCATGCTTTCAAGCTTTTTCTCTGCAACTCTGAGAGCTAGCTTCCTTTAAAAAAAAAAAGAAAGCTGAGATTTTCATATATCTAGGAGCTGGGGTTTAAGCAAAGCACCAAGCATTGCAAGATTCTTGACAAAATCATGAGAGTTGACAGCACCAGAGATGTTAGTGTGAATGTGGCCGCAACTCAAAAGTCCTCTGAGTGTTGTGATTTTGATGAGGTTCCTAGACCGGTCTAGGAATAGAAGACATTTCACTGTCAAATCTTCCAGGTACACAGGTCTGCCCCCCCATCACAATGCTCAGAAAGCTATACTTTTCTAAGATTATTTGAAATACTGCATTATTACTGTTACAAAATTGGGGTTCATAACTTCCACATGCCTTGATGGACAGTGACCTGCAGCAGGGCTGTACCCTGCATCACTTATGCTACTTTTGTACCTGGCTTGGGTGACCTTTCTATAGCCCTCTTTCCTAAATCAAATGCAATTGGAAACAGAATGCTCTTCTCCTTCCATTCTTAAGATAAATTCCTACAGTCTCTATACTGTTCCTGGTCCTCATCTGCCAGCTATGCAAAACATTCTAATAAAACATGCATAATTCATTTATCTTAATTAAAATGTAAATTTATTGTCAGTCTCTTGGATAATTAAAGCACCATTATCGGAATAGTTTTAAGTTCTGTGGCTCAAGTTTCTTTTACTAAAACAAACAAATGGCATTTATAAGTGCTGCCTGAAGTGGTGCAATGGATTCCCAAGTGAGAAGTAATTTGAACTTCCCAAAGAGGCTGGTCGCTTTGCATCTCTGTAATATTCAATAGAATATGCATATTGTTTGTTATAAATTGATCTAGGTTGTTCTTTTAGTTGCTAGGTATATGTGTTTCTGATTTGGCATAGATCAAGAAACTATTAATAAATATATTTCCCAAGAAAAGTAGAATATTAACTTCAAGCTGCCCTTCAGAAACCTTCAAACATGATGTGTTAACAGTGTTTAGTATAAACATTCAACCTACTAAAAGGTTTCAGAAGTTAGGTCAGCTGTTGGTATAGCATATTCATACTGCTATCCATTAAATAAATGAATAAGTTAAAAGCTTCTATTACAAGAAGATGGAATGGTGGGAAAGTGCTCAGCAAGTGACTTCTTGGTAATTGTTACAGCTTTCTTGTACTTCATTTTAGTACAAATATTAAATAAAACAAAAAAACCCCAAACAGATGAGGCAACCACATGAATGAAGCTTAGGGGAAGAGCTCAGCTTAGAGGAGACAAAAATACATATCCCAGCTGGGTTGCTAAAATTTGTTGGTTTCCTTCATGAAAATAAATTTCTGTGACTCACCAGGGTTATTGGACTTTTTTTTTTTTTCATGGAAAAAAAAAGTACATCCCTATATTCCCCCTCCCACCATTCCAAATAAGTACATTGTAACACATGGGGAAATAATTGAATTAAACAAATATCTCTAAAACCTGAAAGGAAAGTGATTGGTTGTGCCAACACCCCAAAGTCACATTAGTCTCTAATTAATTATCCATATGACTTTCTTAGAGGGTCTGGGATTCATTATATGCCTTCTGCTACCGCAAATAAACTTATGGCTTTGGAAATAAGTGTAGAATTCTAAGATTAGTGTTCCCAGCTAGGCACTGATATGAAGTGATAGATGGATTAATGGCAGCAGATCAATAGGCTGCTCTTGGTTGCAATGTAACAGTGAGTGTTCCCTGAGAGAGCCCATGGGAAAGAATCTGCAGACTGCTGATTCATGAACCAGTGTAGGGCCTAGCTATGACAGTATTTGTGTGTCAGGATGAGGGTGGAGCGGAGGAACAGAAGAGAGGCATCTCTCTGCCGTCTGCAGATTCCAATTAATTGCAGGAAATGGAATCTGACGCTTCTGAGGCCAAATTTTGAAGGATTCTCAGGAGTCAAATTCAGATTAGGTTTTCTTTCATAATTCTTTGCTCTTCAGATCACAGCATGATGGAGTTTGAAGAGAGGGGCCCTTTACAAAACAAAAGTTTACAGCAGCTTAGGAACTGGCTGGCCCCTTCTCATCTCCCATGGGTTTAAGGTTTAGGACAGTCTAAAATATACAATCTGAACAATTTCTTGGCATCTCCATGTGTATGGTTGTGTAGAGGTTGTGTAGCAGGGGCCTTTTTGAGTGTCAGAGGCTCATTTGAAAGACAGCAGTTGAAATATTCTATGTCTTTGTCAGCTCTGTCACTGTGGGAAGTATCATATTAAACTAATAAATACCTGCAGCACATCTACAACTTTTGAACCTTCTGATGTTCAGACTCAGAAGTTCTGAGTTAATGGATACATTTTAGGCTATATTTTTAATAAAACTCTTAACATTGGCCCTCTCATGCCCCATTGCAGTTTTAAAAATTCAATAAAATCTTCAAGAAATATCTGCCTTTCCATCCTTGCCCCAGTACCTCCTCCTCACTTCAGCACTCATCCAGAAGCAATGCTCAGAGTTTTAAAATGTCTGTTCCTGTTTGCTTTGGATGTAACAGGTTTGATGGCGCATAATGGAAAGAGAGTCAGCATTTATTTGTAATTGTTTGGCCTCTAGCCAAGCCTAAAGTCCATTGTATGGATGAAACTGTTTGGGGAAAACCTTCCAAAACTCATTTCAGACCTTTTAAAGATAACAAAAGCATGTTTTCTCCAGTCCTTTTGGTGTAGCAGTGATGTCAGTGCGGGTGGCCTCCAGGAGGAAACCTTGCAACTCCTTGGTTCTGTACAAGGCATATAATAATACCACAGCACCATCCATCTCAGGTTCTCAAAGCACTTTAATTTATTTTTTTACTTATAACTAATTATTTTGGCCCATTTCTATTTTTCTCTTATTAACTCTTAAATATTTATAGCCGTATTCACTTTATATATTAGAAAATATGCTTCATTCAGTTAATTTTAAACGTGCGTTTGTATAGATTTCTTAAATATTTTCTAAAATCTATTTTAATAGTCTTGGTTTCTTGCACCTCTGTGCCCCTGAAGCACCTAGTGTTGGCCACTGTTGGAGACTATATGACAAATGTTCCCAGCCTGGGTTGTGTCACCTCCTTGGGGGGCACTAAAGATGTCAGGGGGTTCAGTAGGCTTTAGTAATATTGAGGTCATTCAGCCCCGTAAGTCCCATGCTAGCCAGAGCAGAGAGCAACTCCCTGAGCCCTGCACCAGCAGGGCACAGTCACTCGGAAGTCTGTGCTGGCTGGGTACCCAGCAATGTTCCCTCTAATTATTCGTAGGCTGTGAGAGCAAAAAATTTGTGTGCACAAAAAAAATTTCTTTGTGGGTACCAATATTAGCACTATTGAATTTTTCTGTTCACACTTTATTTTGTTGTGTGGATGGGTTTCATGACCTGTGTACGCACACACATGCGCACAGCTTAGAGGGAACAGTGGTACCCAGCTGGGGTGAAGAAGCAGCCTCCCTTGAAGGAGCAGCCACCCTGAACTCTGCAGAAGCCAGAGTGAAGGATCAGCTCACACCAACCCCAAGTCAGCCAGGCTCTAAGACAGAACGGAGCAGCCATGCACCCATGCGGGCTTAGAGTAGCCCTGGCCAGCTCACCAGCACCCACTGCCTCCTTTACCCTCCATCCTAAGACACGGGAAGAAGTGGGGCCGCATGAATGGTATCAGCTGTACCAGAAAAAGCTTAGCTTCTTTCTCAGGCAAGAGTAATTTATTATTATAATTGAGTGTTGGTATTATTTATTATGTGTGTTCATAGGGGTTATATGTATTTATGCCCAGTGGGGGAAAGGTACATGTTTTACCTATTGTTATGTAGTGGGACTTTCACTAGATAAGTGGTTTTCAAACTTTTTTCCTTAGGATCCAGTTGAAAAAAAATCATTTATGCCTGTGACTCAACAATTACATCTTTGAGCTATGCGTTCCAGTGTTTCAGTAGCAGCAGCAGGATGTGCCATGACCCAGTACTGGAAGCTGGGTGACCCAATACTGGGTCCTGACCCATGGTCTGAAAACTGCTGGACTGGATGGACTATCCACTGATCTGATTCAGTATAACAATTCTTGTGATATTGGATTAGCTGGACCAGTGCCTGTACTCTTATGCTTCATCAAAACACCATGTGTTTTACCATAATATAGCCACATAAGCAATGGAAGCTTAGATGCAGCTTCTTCTTAACTGGGACCAGAGACTGGATTGAGTTATATGTGTTAGAAAGGCACGCTTGTCATATATAATACCTTTGTAAAAGGTTTTCTTTTCTGTGTGTCAAGTTCCAAAGGGATAGTCATGTTGGTTTAGTTCAGCATGATACACAAACAAGGAGGCTATATCTACACGAGCACATTAGTTCAAATTAAGGAGCCTTAATTCGAACTAATTTGAACCCTGTCTACACTAGGCTTTGCCTAGTTCGAACTAAAAAAAGCTTAGTTTGAACTATTTAGTTCGGCTGGTTAATTAGAACTAATTGCTTAGTTTGAACTAATTTGCATATTTAGTTTGAACTAGCACATTGTAGACATGCTAATTTAAACTAAATAAGTTCAAACTAGCTGTTAGTTCGAACTAATCACGTCTTTTTTAGTTTGAACTAACTTAGTTCGAACTAACTATGCTTTTTTAGTTTTAGTTTAAAAGACGTGCTTAGTTCAAACTAATTTTTGAACTACTTAGTTTGGACTAACCAAGTCCAAACTAAGGTTTTAGGTGAAGACATAGCCTTAAAGACTAACATGTTTATTTATCACCTGAACTTTTGCGGGAGAAAATCCTACTTTATCAGATGCTTAAAGATGGAAAACTTATGTATGCAGGGATCTTCAAGAGACTGACAAAGTGGGCTTTTCTCCCACAAGAGCTCATGTGATAAATAAATGTGTTAGTCTTTAAAAGGGCCACAAGACACCTTGTTTGCATATCATGCTGTGACTCTTACCCAGGGGTTAAAGTAAGGGGGAATGCTCTGGAATGTGGTTCTGGGGCCCCTTATTTTTAGGGAGCCAGTGTTCTGGGCCCCCTAAAAATAGGGGGATGCCCTGGAACATTGCATTCTAGTGCCCCCCAAAAATAGGGGGACATGCCAAAATGCTGAGTTCCAGGGACCCTAAAAATAGAAGGGTGCGTCGGAACCAGCATTCCGGCATGTCCCCTCTAGACCAGAGGAAGGGAGGGGCTGCAGGCTGGGACCTCCAGCCTGGGCTTTTTTTTGCTGGCCGGCCAGCACCATGGCCTCCTGCCCCCGCCCAGCTCTTTAGCTGGGTAGGGGGACTGGGGGGGTTGGGGTGGTCAGGCAGCCACCAGGGAAAGCATGGGGGGAGGGAGGGTGCATGGGGAAGGGGGAGGAGGGATGAGGATGGTGGGCTGGGGGGTTAAGAGGGCTAGAATGAGGGCAGGGAGCTTAGAGAGTGGGGATTGGGGCTAAAAGGAGATGGGGAATGGGGTCTGATGGGAGTAAGTGTTTTGGGGTCAGTAGCTGGGATGTGTGAGGGGGGTCCCACACTGGTGTGGGGGGACCTGCCCCAGCATGGGAGGGACCTGCACTGGCATGGAGGGGCCTGCACTGCCAATTTAGGAGGGTTCTCGGGTCCCCTAAATTATACTTTAACCCATGCTCTTACCCTTGCCTTCCTCAGCTCCAAATTTCTTACTGTACTCACTATCTTATAATGTGCTCTGACTGATTGAAGGTTTGAGCAGACCTGGTGCCATGCCTGAGGTTGCCTATGTGACCCAGGCCTCCTCAAATGAAACCTCCTGAATGTGCAAATATCAGGGTAAACTGCAAAACCAGGGGCCAAACCACCGACAGGTGATACTTTAAACCAGTCTCCCAGCCAGTAACAAACCATGCTTCTGATTGCCTACCCCAGTCATCACAAAGTATAACAAAATAGAAACAGCCCCCTGTATTGCACATCAGTTCCTGCAGTCCCCACCTAGCCACTGGGTCTCTTAACAAAATAGGTCTCCTGACCCCAGAGGGGCAGCTACATCATCCAGAACAATATATGCTTGGAATCTTACCCAAAATACCACGCTGCCAGCCAATCCTTTAGTAACTACAACTAAAGGTTTAATATAAAAGAAAACAAACAAAACATGAGAGATGTTAAAGGGTCAAAGTGAATCACATACATACAAATGATTTGGAGCAACGGTTCCCAACCTGGGGTCCATGGACCCCTGGGGGGGCCGCAAAGTGACTCCAGGGGGCCTATGGACAGGCTGGGAGCTAGGGCTGGATGCTGCTGGGGTCTCGGGTTTCCGTGGAGCTTCCCCCAGGCAGGAAGTTTTTAAAACTCCTGCACTGTGAGCATGCTCAGGGACAGTAGCCTGGGGGGAGGCCAGGTACTGGCAGCTCCAGCCAGGTAACGAGGGGCAAAGGGGCCCTGTGGAGAGGGGAATGGGGGGGAGCAGTGGGTGAATGGGCCAGTGGGCAGGGAAGACTCAGGGGGAGGGGCATGGACAGGGAGGCTCCCCCGGAGCCGTGGAGCCTCATTCTGCCGGTGGGGGCTGGATTCAGCCCTCAGGGGCCACATTGTGCCCTGCGGCTGCAGCATCACTGCGCAGTGGCACCAATTCATAAAAAATACAACTGGGGGGCTGCAAAATATTTTTTTTTATTAAAAAAGGGGTCCTCAGCCTAGAAAAGGTTGAGAACCACTGATTTAGAGTCCATAAAAAGCAAGTCCTTGAAAAATTTGAAGTTTGCAAGTTAGTCCAATTCGCTGGTAGACACCAGCACCTGAGTGGGTCTCAGTCCTTTGTCCGGTTACAGAAGAATAGCTCCAGAGGAGGGTGTTGGTTGCAGATTGGAGACTGAAGACTAAATGGAGCTGGGGATGCTGCCTTTTATCATTTCTGGCCTTCCTTATGGTGTGTGGAGCTTTTTGCAAATCAAAATGGAGTTGAGTCTCATGGGCAAGTCCTAGTGGCTCAACAGGTTTTTTCCCTGGGCACACTGTACCTGGGAGCTTCCTTAATGGGTCATTAAGGAGAGAACAGTTTGCATACATCCAGTCTGGGAGTGTGTCAGCATCCAGAAACTTGAAACACAAATAGAATAAACTAATCCCTAGCTTCTAATACAGATATGACACCTTCATAATAACATTCCTAGCTGATTACAACCTTTCCAGTGGTACCAAACAGGGCATATCATATATGGATTATTGCAAATATGAAATATTATTAATATGAAAAAAAAGATTCTCTAAAGCCAGACAGCATCACAGACTACATCTTAATGAATAATTCATATGGCATGGATGAGTCCCTGGGTAAAGCTTTGGTGTTTTGAAGATAGGGACTGAACACATGTAATAGTTTACAAGATTATCTCACAACCATGCTGAGGTAATCTCTTAGGTGGATTATTTCTAAAGCCACAACATTAACATGAAGTCTCATGAGTCTCAGAAGAAATACTGATTGAGCCTTTTTATTTATTTATTTTTACTGGTCACAGAGAGGTTAATTAAAGGGCATATGTTTCTCAGCTGAAAATCTTGATACCTTCCTGAGTTTCTCAGGGGTTAATTCTTGAAGTCTTGAATTCTTAAAGTGCCACACAACTCCTTGGGTTTGTGCTTTTTGCTGGACTAGACTAACAGGGCTATCCCTTTGTTAATTCTTGAAAATGAGGAAACATTTTAGTAGAATGGCACTGTTTTCTACTGCTAAAGCTTCAAGAAATACTGGCAAGGGTGGAGGCAATGAACTGACTACTTTTGGGCCATTCTTTGAACAGCCTGGAGGCGTGCGTCTTCTCCTTGATCTTGCCAGCTCCATTTCTACTATCCTGCTTGAGGTTCTCAGCAGTTTCCCTTCTTAGTTAGTGAATCTCCCTTTTGTTAATGGGGAGGAGGATGGGGGAAGGAAAGGAGTATTAGAACTTACTTAGAAGGGAAGCCCATCAAGTCTTCCCAAGTTCCAGAGGGATAGCTGTATTAGTCTGGTTCAGCAAAACAAACAAGGAATCCTGTGGCATTTTGAGAGGCTAACAAATTAAAATAATTTAAAAATTAAGTAAATTTGTTAGCCTTTAAAAGTGCCACAGGACTCCTTGTTTGTTCTTGCAAATCTTGGTAACCCACTTTGATTTAAATCTTTCTCTTTTGCTTCATCCCTCGCCATCATGCACAGTCTTTTGCTGTGTGAACTGCATGTATACAAATCACTTTAGTATTGAAAATAAGTTTTGAAACTAACCATGACAAAAGAGAATACTTCAGAAGAGATCCGCATGGATATGTATTTGAATCCTTCATTTTTATTCTGTTTCTCCTACTGGGAAGAATGTAGCACTTTTCCTAAGGCTATAAGCTAGCGCAGGCTTCCCTTGTGATCAAGCGGCACACTGACTTTTCAGTACAGTACTGTGCTTTCCTGTGTGGTGCGCAGGCATAAATACATGGGGGAGCTGAAAGAAAGGTATTTCTGGTTTGTTCATTTGGAGTGGCCTCATGCTCTATCAGAATACAGGATGCAAAGCTGGGATTGCATTCCCTTACCATCTTGGAGGATGATGGATGGACAAGGTTGTAGTAGTGACTAGAAAGTGGTTATGAAGACAGAGAAAAATTCTAGAGATTTAAATGCAATTGTACCCCACTTTAACTTGTTACAATTTCAAATAACTTTTATAAACATTATCCTTTAGTGTCAGATTGAGAGAGGTGGGACTCAAATGGAGAATGGATTTGGGAGAAAACTCAGTCCCCCTGATTGAAAATAATTTTTGAACATAGAGAAGGGAAAAGATGGCAAGGAGGGTGTTTTCTCCCTGGCTAAATGTGTGTCATTGGAGCCCTAGAAGAAGCAATATGGTAAATAGTGTGCACGTGATCATGTAGAATAAGAAGGATCACTGAATGTGTAAAGCAAGGAAAGAAGGACTGCACTGCATGTGATGGCAGGAGGAGGATGGTAAAGAATTCTTCACAGTCTGTTGGAGATGTGAGGAGAGGAATTACTAGAGGATTTTCTTGGGACTGTGTACAGGGAAGCAGAGCTGGCTTTTGGGGTAAGTGAAGCACATGGTTGCCTAGGGCCCTGAGCAGGAATGGGGCCCTGTAGCAGTCACCTGCTTCACTTACCCTAGCGCTCACACCGCGGGGTGATGGGGGAGTGTGGGACTGTGGCCTGCCGAGGCAAGCAACTAAGCCACCCACCTGCCCGGCCAGCATCGCTGCAGTGGGGGCAGAGCAGTGCTCCCCGCGTACACCCAGCTGGCTGTGCCTCCCCAGGGGGATGGAGGAAAGTAGCCAGCAAGGCGCTGCAGTTTGCAGAGAGTGGGGCCAGGAAGCCTCTATTCATATCTGGGCTGGCCAGGGGTGAAGCAACATAAACTCTTTGGAGTGGGCCGCTCCAGGAGGCCCGGAAGGTCTGTGGCCCCCAGCTCCCCCTGGGAGTTGGGACTGTGGGTGGGTGGTTAGGGCAGCAGTGGGGGTCCAGGGCCCCAGTGATGGTGACATTGGGGGCCTATACGGGGTCTGATAAAGGGCCCTCACTTAGGGCTCCCAATTGCCTAAGGCCTCCTTTGCAGTGAAGAAATTCTGCCCTTATCTACACTTTGGGCCTCTGAGGGGACTTGTGGGGGGGGTTAAGGGAACTTTCATCATATAATTTGCAATCTTGAGATTCCCTATCATCCTCCAAAAGCTTTTTCACTACATTTTTTTTCCAGATTTACATTGGCAGCTTTCCAAATGACCATATAGTTTAGTCCAAAATTGCCTTTTTGGGGGAGTTTAGCAAAATCCTCAAGTTGCTATCTGAAAAAATAAATCCTACCTTATGTTACCATAGAAAATAAGTGGAAACAGGGCTGTTTTGGTGAATGTGGATTAATGGACACTTGAGCTGGAATTATTTACATTCCTTGGCCTCTTCCTATCAGTTTCCAAAGGGATAGCCGTGTTAGTCTAGTCCAGTAAAAAAACAAC
>ML681989.1:55451517-55498245 GCA_007922195.1 Podocnemis expansa
CTCAGATGCTTCACCCATCTTCGAAGCATCTGAGGAAGTGGGATCTTCTCCCACGAAAGCTCATGCAAAAAATAAATCTGTTAGTCTTAAAGTGCCACACAACTGCTTGTTGTTTTTTTACTCTTCCTATCACCCAGTCAATAGGAAACTTCTCAGTTTAATATGACTTTAAACATCATTCAAGTAATTTATGGATCCAAATGTACCTCAGTGCATGTTTTCCCAAATCACATTGGCCTAAATTCTGCCCTCAGAAGAGGATCCCATTGATTTCAACAGGAACCCATGTGGATGGATCTAAAGACAGAATACAGTCTTTGCTGTCAGGTCACATTGACTGTAAACTCATGTCCCCCAATAAACTGTCCACTCTCCACTCTTGGTAACACTCAACAAAAGCCTACTGTAGGTATGATAATGATCAGAAAATACAATATGAGCTTATAATGTTGTAAGGGGAGTGAAAAAAGTAAAGGTGATTTTTTTTTCAGCTAAATACACAGAGAAGTCACAGCAAGGGTCAGGAAAATGCAAGTTCCTAATCATAAGGTGACATCATACCTATAATATGACTTTTCATTCTGGGTACATGAGTAGCAGAATGACATCAAGAATTTAGAGTGGATTCAGATAAGGGAAAATAAATAAGGTTTTGGAAGAAGTGACTAATTCTTTTAGGTCCCTATAGTAATGAAAAGCTCTATACACTCTAAACATAGTCGACATTTTATCAGTGACAAATCTGACTCTGAAATTTATCATGTTATTTAAAAAAAACACCATACTCATTTTTCTCTCCTTAATATTCCAGAAGTTCAACAGAAAAGCTGTGATCAGTAAACTGTGTAAAAAAAAAAAAAAAAAACAACAACAAGGAAAAAAAAAACCTGAAAAAACAAAAACCATACAGAAAAAAAGCCTGCAAAGTTTATTTGAAAATACACTTTATATTGACAAGTGGTTACTCTTAATGGCAATTGTTCAGAGACTATTGCTTTTTACAACAGTTCTCCATCTTTAATTCAGGTTATTGAGGAATTTATAACACCCTGCTTTTTAAGCTTGATGAGAATGATGGAAAGATATACTGTACCCATTGTTGTGAATTTTAAAACATCTCTTCTGCTGAAATGGATGGGGGGGTGGAATATTATAATTTGACTGGAAGATGGCCTTTAGCAAGAAGAAATGCCTCTGAATGTTCTTATGAAAATGGTTCAGATTTGGCCTAGAAGCTCTGAATGCAAATGATCATAGTTTCCACAATACATACACATAAGATACCTTGCTTCTCCACTCTCAAAAACAGCCACACAGATCTGTGATGCTTCCCCATTGTCTCCCTCTAGAGAGCAATACACTACTTCCTCCCAGCAGTTTCTATGGTGGCGATCTAAGCAGTGGTTCTCAAACCTATTTGATTGTGCCCCCTTCTTCGTGTCTGTAGTCATTTACCCTGCCCCCACCACACACTTACATATACTGCCACCCAGCTCGGAAGGCAGAGTGGAGAATGGGAGCTGCTGGCCTGGCACCCAGGTCTGAAAGGTATTGCCACCCTTACGTCTGCACTGGTGCTTGTGGTAGTTCTGCCTACAGAGCTGGGTGCCTGGTTAGCAGCTGCCATTCTCCACACTTATCACGTTTCTCCTCTCCATCCCCTCCAGAGTATTGAGCGTGCTCCCCAGTTTGAGAGTCTGTTGTGTGGAGAGGGTAAGGTGCACAACAGTGGCATCAGGAACAAGTCCAGGCTGGGGGGGGTGGGAATTTTGGGATAGGGAAGAAAATTAGGATGAGCCTGAGGCATGCTGGGAAAAGGAATGAATGAAAGATAGATGAGAGACAATGCGGGTGAAGATGTGGGCTTCATCAGGAGCTGTTTAAGGACCTGAAAATCAAAAATAAATCCTACAAAATGTGGAAACAGGGATGAATTGCTAGGGCAATGTACAAAAGAATAGCACAAGCATGTAGGCTAAAACCAGAATGGCTAAGGCACAAAATGAGAAACAATTAAGCGACATAAAAAGCAATAAGATAAGAAGAGATTCTTTAAATACACTCGGAGCAAGAGAAAGATGAAGAAAAGTGCAGGTCCTTTATTTAAATGGGAAAAAGTCCTAATATCCAATGAGATCAAGAAGGCTGATGTGTTTAATGCCTTTTTTGCTTCAGTTCAGGGGCACTGCTGCCTTAAAAAAAGGGTCGGTGCCCAGGCCATGCCCCCTGCCCTGGGGCCTCATCCGGCCCCAGGACCTGATTTGGCCCCAGCTGCTGCCAGCCAGCAGCAGGCGGCCTGGAGCCAGAGCTGGTTCCTGTGGCTGCTGGCAAGTGGCAGGCAGCCCGGGTGGGCCCAATCCAGCCCCAGCCACTGCCAGCCAGTATCTAGGAGATGTGAACAATACAGAAAGTGTGAACTATACAGCATACAGGAGATGTGAATAAATTGGAGATAGTCCAGAGGACAGAAACAAAAATGATAAAAGGTCTAGAAAAACCTGATCTGTGTAGAAAGGTTAAAGACAGGGCATGTTTAGTTTTGAGAAAAGACTGAGGGTGGAGAGCTGATAACAAAGCATTCAAATCCATTAAGGGCTGTTTCAAAGAGGACTGCGATGAGTTGTTCTGCATGTTTACTGAATGTAGAACACAAATGATCTGCAGCAGGGCAGATTTAGATTAGATATTAGGAAAACTTTCTATGTATAAGGGCAATTATGCTTTGAAGAAGGTTTCCAAGTGAGGTTGTGGAATCCCCATTACTGGAAATCTTCAAGATTTTCTGTCAGGGACAGTCTAGGTTTACTTGGTCCTGTCTCAGCTTAGGGAGTTGGGCTAGATGGTTCCTTTCTGCTCTCGGTTTCTCTGATTCTAAGGACAAGTCTATACTGACATCAGCAAAATTGCTGCCATCAGCATGCTCTTCTGGGTGCGATTGAGTGGTCCGTGTATGCCCGCTCAATAGCTCTGCAAATCACCATATCAGATCTAGCCCCAGAACTGGAGTTGCTGTAAGTTGACTGCAAGACATTTCTGATCAGCTTACCCTAGTATTTAGTGACAGATTAGTAAATTGTCAGGAGATATACAATGTATTTTATGTACTTTGCATATCACCCATTGACTGCCACCAAAAAGTTTGGCGAGTATAGCCGAAGGCTCAGAGAAGCAGAAGGGGAAGAGCAAGAGGTCAGTTCAGTAACAGAATAGACTGGAGTATATTTTCCTTGGCAGAGGGAAGAAAGGTCTTTTGTGTTTTTCTGTTGTTAAATACAGTACATTTTTTTATCTATCTGCTTCATGTGATATGGGGCCTAACAATGGGGCCTCAAGCCTTGCCTGGCATCTCTTATGTGTGACTGCAGTCATAATAACAAAGTAATGTAAAGGAAATTAACAAGAGGTGGGGATAAAAATAAGGGTTAAGGCAGAAATATTGAAAGATGGAGGAAAAAAAGATGAAAATTAGGAGGAAAGAGACTCGGACAAGTAAAAACTCTATAATGTAAATATTTGTAAAATTTTTAATGTAGATCAGGCTCTACCTCCTCCATGCGTTCCCATGTACCTTCCACCTCATTCCACATTTCTCTGTCCTGTGTCAATCAGTTCTCTACATAATTTTCTTCCATTTTTCATGCTTTCTGAGTTGCCTGCATACCAAGGGCATCGCTGGTGCCAGACTTATGGGGCTCAAGCCCCGAGTCCCAGCACCCAAGCCCTGGGTCTTTTCCCAGGCCAGCGGCGCTCCTGATGCATACCCTTCTATCTCTCGTCTTGTCCCCTTAATTGCATTTTCATCCCTTCCTTCATATTCTGCCACTTTCTATGCGTCTCAGGCCTCTATACTCCCTCTCTCCCATCCTCCATCCCTATCATTCCTGGGGTGCCCTGACCACTGCAGGTCTCCCCAGTTTTGAGAGTAGGTGTCTTGAAACATGTTGTCTCCCACACCTCTTCCCACAATTCCCAACATCCAGTCCACATCAAACTTGGTCTCTTGGCCCTTTCCTTTTGCTCCCTTCCAATCTCCTGGCACTTCATTTTTCAGTCTTACCCACCAAAAATAGGAAGGGGTTGGTTTACTGCTCATCGCCCTGAATGGCAGGGATAACTACACAAACAGCATCACATGTCCAGCTCTGCATGATTCAGAGTGCTCTTGCCAGAGATTCAGTGTCCGGCTGAGTGCCTTCTAACACAGTGGTCCCCAAACTGTAAGGCAGGCCCCCTTACAGGAGTGTGGAGGAATGTTTTGGGGGACGCAATGGGGCCTGGGCCAGTGCCCACAGGGGGAGGGAAGCAGGGAAGCACCATCCAGCCCAGCTCAAGCTGCAGTCCTGATTCTGCTTCTGGCTTCATCCATGGCTCCAGCAGTCGCTCTACTTCTAGCCTTGCCCCCAGCTGTGGCCCTAGCCTTGACCACTGGCTTTTGGCCAGCCCACAGCTTCACACACAGCCACTCCCACTCCTGCTCCCAGCCACAGATGCACTGTTAGCTGCGGCCCCAGGCCTAGGCACTGGGCACTGATCCTGACCACAGCCTGGTCCCAACTCTCAGCTGTGGCTGGGGAGAAAGCAGATGCAAAAAGGAGAAAGGAGGGCATGATGTAAAAAATCAGGGAACCCTTGCATTACCATGATGCTGTGAATCTGGTTTATAACTGATTCAGAGGGAATACTGCCATCTACTGAATTGCTACTGCAGCAGCACGTGGGGTCTTTTTGGAGGTCTTCTGTCGAAGTAGCGACCCAGACTGACTCTGTGTTAAACTTCCTTCCAAACCCTGAGAATGCTGCTTACCCAGCTCTCTGGCCTGTGGGGCACAAAACAAAAACCACAGGGATTGAGCTGCTTGAGATACGAAGTGATTATAGCCCAAAGAGACTAGGAACAGATTGTCCAACAGAGAGAGAACTTCAAATCTGGTTTTCTGCCAACTAAATAGTTCTCATAATTTTTTTTTGTAGCTAAAGTTAGTCAGAGTAGGCTGGTTTCTCTTGTCCACATAGGCCACTTCATGGTGCCTACATTGCACAAACTGGCCTTAAACTTAATGCTAGAGATTCTCTCCTGCATAGCAGGAATCTCTGGGGAATTCTCTGCTGATACAGAAGTGATGGAGGTGGCATAGCTGCCCACATCATCCCCTTCTTTGTATCTATTCCATGATTAATTCAATAACTGTTCGTGGCTGTGAGCTATATCAGCATAAATATTCATGAAAAGCCATTTTTAGTCTCAAATGTCGTACTGTGAACTGAACATTAATATCAAATTGTGTGTCTGAATACAAAATGTATAGTCACGTGAGTCATCCAATCCTAAAACACTAGACGGCATGACTTAAGTAACTCACCAACCTGTGAAGACTGCAAGTATTAGCAATAAACTGATTGCAACTGATTTGCAAACCAAAAATTATTCAGTGAAGAAATTTGTGAACAATTTTGACTAGTTTTTATGATTGATCTGCTCCCAAAGAGCTTGTGAAAAGAAAAAAAGTACTAAAATAAATTGAATAAATTATTAATGACCAATTATTCACTCAGCTCTCTTTAAGTCATTCATCTATGGTGTCACCCCGATTCAGTAGCTGAATCAAGATTGGAAACCAGAAGTTCTGACTTTCAATCTTCGGCTGTGCCCCATTAAACCACACTGGTTTTCTCCTTTGTATTTTCAATGTCTAAATAGTCTGTTTTCCTGGCTCTCCTCCAAGTCCCCAGTTTGCACCACTGCATACTTAACCCTGCTGTATTATCTCAATGTATACTTGGCCTGAAAGTGCCATTTGAGAACTTTGGGCATGCTGCTTCTGCAGCAATCCGAGCTCCTGCTGGCTTGGAGGAAAGGGAAAGAGAACTGGGAATCCAAGAAATCAGTCTTTCCTTGTCTGCAACCCTTGGCCATGAATGAGCCCCACCACAGATTACAAGAGTGAACATTTTATTTTGACCACCTAACTTGCTTCGCGATCATTATAGAGCAGGGGTCGGCAGCCACCCGGCTCGAGTGCAGACAGTGGCGCTCCAGTCCATTTGGAATGGTACATGGCATCCTGTGTGGTACCACAGAAATTGCCACTTCTGCCACCAAAAGCCACTCCAGGTGGCTTCTTTCAGGGGCAGCTAGGACCTGGAGGATCCCCATCATGCCCGTGATCCATGTGTGCCATGTAAAGAAGCTGCCCAGGGTGACTTCTTTCTACAGTGTGCCTCCACCAAAAGGAGCCATTCCAGGAAGCTTCTTTTCATGCTGTATCTAGAGACCCCCAAGAGAAGATGTTCCATGCAGCTTCTTTCCATGACTTCTGGGTGACTTCTTTCAGTAAGTATCTCCTTTCAGCAGAATGCCTGCGAGGTACCCTCCCACACCCCACACCCCCGCACTCCAGCTGTGGCTGCTGCTGAATTTATAGTGGCCACTGGCACCAGGTGAGGGTTGGGGAGAAGGGGCTGGCACAGGGTTTGGCAAGGCTGCTGACCCCTGTTACAGCACAATGTCATCCTCCAAAAGCATTGCTTTCAACAGTAACTTCAGATTTATTATGAAAACGTCGGCACACAACTGTATGGCTGAGCATGAGGTTAAATTCCTCAAAGGAAGTCACCCAAAAGCAACTGAATAATGAGAACTAGAAACAGAAACAGGCTTCAGAAACGCCCCAAATCTCAAATAAGCAAAGTGTTTTGACATTCCACCATGATCTCATTGCCTATATGGTATGGAACTATTTCAGCTATTCAAACTGAGAACAATAGTTGTCAGAAGAGGAAGCATAACATCTTTCTATCGTAGATAAACATCCATTTGTGGGCATAGCATGCCAAAAATGCACAGAATCCAGCTGTTGAGAGCCTTTTCTGTTCAAAGGGTTTAATGGGCTCTCACACTTTGCAGGTGTGAGGATGACAATGTTTTCATTGACCAAATACAAAGGTGCCAGCAAGTGTCCAAACTCCTTGGGTTTTTTTTCAGATTTTGACTGCAAAAAAAGGAAAATTCAATATGAATCACTGGTTCTCAATGGGGGGGGGGGGTCTTGCTCCCTAGCAGATTTCAGAGGGTCTGCCAAAATAACCATGCGAGGTACTGGGGCCCAGGCTTTGGTTGCTGGTCTGAGTGGCAGAGTTCCACCCCTTGACTCACCTCAGTAGCTATCCAGCCAGTTTGGGCTGGAGTGGGACACAATCAAAAATTGCAGCATCATGGCGAAGGAGAGGCTTTCCCTTGCTATCAGAAGATGTTGCCTCACAGCCAATGACTCCATAGGCAGACAGCAACTAGCGAAAGAGTTGCACCACTGCTCTGCCCTGCTACATCAGGTCTTCAGAGAGTAGGACCAAATGGAAGGCAGAAACCTGGCACAGGAGGAGGGAGCACATGTCACTTTCCCATGCATTGCCTTTGGTTAGGGGTTGATTTTTGATTTTACATTTTGGGGTCACTAGGTAAAAAAGGATTGAGAACTACTGATCTAAATCAGTGGTGCTGAACCACTGTGTCGTGACACAAAAGTGTGTTGTGGGACAGTGGCTGATTGCAATGCACAAAATCAACCTGCTTGCTGCCAAAATCCTGGGGAGAGCTGCAGCGGCGGGCTGATTTCACACCCCTAACTCTTTAAGAGCTGGGCGGTGGTTCTCTGCAAGAGCTGCACGATTCCAATCCGTTTGCTGGTGGCGGGGGCTGCCAGTCAAGCCTCCTGCAACCTTCCCAGGGAGAATTTCTTTGGTAGTGTGAGTCATTGCAGTTTGATCCACCACTGAAAGTCTTAGTGCTGGGGAGGATCTTTGGTGGTTGGGGTAGTGGCATTGGTATGTTGCCCACTGCTGGGTGCTCTCACAGCTGTGTCCCACAGGTGAATGGGCTGAGAACCCCAATCTAAATAACTTTCCACTGGGGAGCTGTGCTAGCTACCTCTCAGTAAATCTGGTTTATGCCTAGCAGCTGCTGCTACTATTATTGTTTTGCTTCAAGCAGCTCAAAATGTGATAGCTACTGTCCAAAACAAATAACAATGCAGTTTCTGCCCATAAAGGTTTTTGTAGTCTGTGATACAAGTGGGGGATGATAGGCAAGGCCAGATTAACCAGCCTGGGGATACCAAGCTGCCCCTCAACACGGGGACCCCCCACTTGGGCTCTCCCAGCATGGGCCTCCTACCCACTACTGGGGCCCCAGGCTACCACACATCACAGGTCCCACTGCCCAGGCACTCCTGCCCCACCCACACTCTGGTTGGGAATAAGGGGGCAAGCACGTGTCATGCCGGCAGGCCCTGGAGGATCCCTGTGGAGGCCTTGCCTCCAGCACCACTAGCCTGGGGTGGAAGACCAGCCAGCCCAGAGATGGGGCAGGGCAGAGTGCAGAGGCAGTTTGTCCTCTGCCCCAAAGCCTCTCCCATGTCTTTCAGCTGCAGTGCCGGCATGCTCTTAGCACTCCTGCCCTGCTGGCACAGAGTCAGGTGGAGGCTGGATTATCACAGGGGCTTAAACCTGGGGCCCCACTTTTGGTGGGGGGGGGGGGGGGGCTCAGGGCTTAAGCCCTAAAGCTCCCGTGATAATCCAGCCCTGGTGATAAAGAAAAGTAATAGAGGAGAAAATAAGAATGAAGGTGACTGTGATATGACCAAACAGTTATTCAGTAAAGTATGCTCATCTTGAAAGGTATATGACTTTCTTGTTTTGTTTTTTTAATTGTTCCTCCCTTTTTATTTCTCCCAGGCTTCTTGCTTAGTTTTGAGAGGGAAATAAGTGAGTCAAAGAAAGACTGCTTTCAATTCATTTCAGCTAAGAAACTAATGTTAGAGATGGTTTCAACTTTCCAAACAAAAATGGGGAAAAAAATGTGTTTCACATTTTTTGAAAGCTGTTTTGAGTAGATACATTTTGTATAATTCTTTTAAATAATGATAGGGAAATATTTAGGCTGGTCATCCTTGGCACTGTGTCTGTAAAATTCCCCATCTTTTTCTGATTTACTTAATGGCAGCAGAAGCATTGGAGATTACCCCCCCCCCCCGAAAAAAAAAAAAAAAAAAGAACCAGTCTGTTAGATTTTGCTCACAGTACAAAACCAGTCCTAACCAGTTTGTATCTTTGGAACTGAACTACATCTTGCATTTTTCTGGTATAACTATACAAACCGACTACCCTCACTTATACAGTAATAGAGAATAAACCTGTGATTTACCTTCCATTTGTAGTTTAGTGTTCCTTCCTTGTATACCGTACTCACTCTGTAATCAGATATGTGATAACAGTGCAACTGTGTTTCGCATACAAATCACTGTCCCTTCTTGCGAAGAGTTAGCAGATGCAGCAGGCAGGTACAGTATAAAAGAAAGTGGTTTCTACTGTTTGAGATTTTAAACACTGAGCCAGTCACTGGAATAGTTCATGGCACCTGGTGCAGACCCTGCTTTTGTTTTTTCTGATGGTGGTCCCAGTATTGTTCCAGCAGATGGCACTGCACCATGATTTGGGGGAGAAAAAAAAAAGGAATGCAACTAACAAACACCACACATCACAGACCTACCACACTAACTGTTCAAACGAAGTTTGAGACTTGTGGAATGGCGTTGTTGCTGGTTACAGTGTTGGTGCTGTATCTGAGGAAGCCTTACTGCACTTTGTCAGCTGTAGACTGATTAAATAATTCATTACATTCAAGAAGATTAAATTCACCAATAAAAATTAACGAGTTGTGTAAGAACGGGTCTTTTAAAATCATTTAAAAGGTTACCTAGATAGAAGAGTTCCTCTGAAATGCTTTTATTTTGGTCTTTCAGTAGAGTCAGAATAACAGCGCTAAAAGGACAGGGAAGATAGAGTGCCATAGGGCTTAACCATTTAATAGAATATTAGGTATTATTAATTTTTGGTATTATTGTACCACCTAGGGACCCCAACCAAAATCCAGACTTCAGTGTGCTGTGCTAGGCACTGTACAAACACGTAGTGAGGGACAGTCTCTATCCCTGCACTCTAAATAGACAAGACAAAGGGAGCATTTATAATTTGTATTTTACAGCTGGTATATTGAGACATTGGAGAGCTAAAGTGATATGTCCAAGACCACACAGAGAAAGCTTGTAGTAAATCTTGGAACTGAACCTAGGTCTTCTGAGTTCTAGTTTAGTGCCTTAACCACAGGGCAATCATTGTGTTACCATTATAAATTCACATGTAACCACTGTGACGTACAAGAAAGCCATCTCTCCCACTAAAAAGAGAATCAGCTGTAGGTTAAAGAGAATGCCAGAGATCCCCTTTGCAAGTCCAGCTTAATGACCTTTATGACATCTTAGAAAAGTAAGTAAACAAACAAAACCCTGCTACCACAAGACACATTAAGATTTAGTCTGGTGGAATTATCTTGCCTTTAATTTGGGACCCAGAAATTATGGATCAGTCTGTCTAATTTTAATATGTGGAAATATACTGGAAGAAATTATTACACAAACAATTTGTAAATATTTAGAGAGAATGGGGTTGTAAGGAAGGTCAGCATGGATTTGTCAAGAACAAACCATCTTGTGCCCTCCTTTATCAGAGTTATTAGCCTGATTTATAAGGGTAGGGGTTGGCAACCCAAAAGATAAGAGGAGCCATTTTAAAAAATTCCTTCAATAACCAAGTGTTTTGAGAGCTGCGATAGGTGTAGCCTCCTGGTGGTGGTTGGGGAGAGCCTGGAGCCAGAAATGGGCTGTCCACAGGGTCCCCCAGTGGCAGAGGGGTCCAGAGTCTGGAGCCAAGGGAAGGCATCCAAAGAGCGGCATGCAGCTCTGGAACTGCAGATTGCAGATCTCCGTATAAGGGGGAAGCAGTAGATGTGACACATCTTGATGTTTGGTAAGGCTTTTGCTGTCAAACTATTTATCTAGTAGGGTATGCAGGGAACAGTGGTGGGTCTGCTACTATTCAACATTTTTCACTGATGACTTGGATAATGGTGTGGAGAGTATGCTTAAATTTTGAGGATGACACCAACCTGGATAAATTGGAACAAATTTGGAGGGTGGGATTAGAAATCAAAATGATTAGGGCAAATTAGAGAATTGTTCTAAATTCAGCAAGATGAAATTCAGTATTTTTAAGCATAAAATACTTCATTTTGGAAGGGAAAATCAAATATCCAAATACAGAATAGGAACTAACTGACTAAGTGGTGGTACTGTTGAAAAATCTGGAGGTTTTAGTGGACCAGAAATTGAATATGCATCAACATTGTGATGGAGCTGCAAAAAAGGCTAATATCTTTTTGCTGTATATGAACAGGAGTGTCATATGTAAGACATGGGATGTAATTGTCCTGTCCTGCTCAGCACTGATGAGGCCTCAGCTGGTGTACTATAGTGAGTTCTGTGCTCTACATGTTAGAAAAGTAGTGAAAAAATTAGAGAGCATGCAAAGCCATGCAACAAAATGGTGAATGCTTTAGCAAACCTGACCTATGATGAAAGTTTAAAAAATCAGGCTTGTTTAATCCTGTAAAAAGAAGATATATTATGAATCTTCAAATATCTTAAGGACTGTTATAAAGACGATTATGATCAATTGTTTTCTAGGTCTGTTGAAGGTAGGAAAAAAAGTAATGATCTTGAGATGCAGCAAGGAGGATTTAGGTTAGACATTAGGAAAATTCATCTAGCTATAATGGTAATTATACTCTGGAAGAGGCTTCCAAGGTGGGTTGTTGAATCCCCATCATTGGAGTCTTTTAAGAACAGATTAGACAAATCCTGTCAGGGATGGTCTCTAGATTATTTGGTCTTGCCTCAGTGCAGAGGGCTGAACTTGATGACCTCTCAAGCAGGGGCATCGCTGGTGCCGAGCTTATGGGGCTTGAGCTCTGAGTCCCAGTGCCAGAGCCCCAGCTCTGCTACAGTGGTGGCGCACGAGCCCCAAGTTCTGGTGCCCAAGCCCTGGCTCTTTTTCCGGGCCAAGGGTGCTCTTGCTTTCAATGTGCTTCCATGATTAAAATAATTCCCTCTGAAAACTTACACTTTTTCTCTGTCCTATTGGCCATAGTATCTACTTTGCACATCAGCAGAGAAACCTGTAAAGGGAAGGGTGATCCATTGCAGTCTCCCTTGATTATACTTCATTCAGCTGCTCTCATCTTCAACGGATGGTATAGATTTGGGGTGGGTGGGGGGTGTCAATTTTAATATATATGTATATGTAATATATTTGGTTTTAAACCAGTTACCAGAAGTAGGCTTGGGATCTGGAAACTTCTTTTGTGATGCCAGAAACTAATCCTGATGTCAGCACCTGGGCTTAAACTACTGCACCAGCCTTCTTGTCATCAGAATAGAAGCAGTCTCAGAGACTATGCCAGTTTAAAAGGCTGCTGAGCTAACAGCTATAGCTTACTATCAGGCATATTAACTTTCCCCTGTTGGCTTTAGGTTACATCCATCTCCATTTTCCTGCTCCCTCCTTCCACCCTCCTGCTGACATTTGGAGAACGTTAAGATTGATGAAAATTTGTGTTGTAATCTTGAAACATAAACAGCAACCATGGTTGCAACTTTCAGTCTTAAAGTTATAAGATGACTGAAGTAAGCAATGCTTGATTTTAGAGGGAACAAATAAGTAGTCTTCATTTACAAAGTTCCAAAGGGGTAGCCATGTTAGTCTAGTCCAGCAAATTCAAAAGGGATAGCCGTGTTAGTCTAGTCCAGTAAAAAAACAACAAAGAGTTGTGTGGCACTTTAAGACTAACAGATTTATTTTAGTTTTAAAGTGCCACAGAACTCCTTGTTGTTTTAGTCCAGCAAAACAAATGAGTCTGCTGGCTCTTTTAAAGGCTAACAAATATATTTATCTCATAAACTTTCATGGGAGAAAATCCCACTTCGTCAGATCAGATCTTCTTCAAACTGTCTGATGAAGTAGGATTTTCTCCCATGGAAGCTCATGGGATCAATAAATTTTCTAGTCTTTAAAAGTGCCACTAGATTCCTTGTTTGTTTATTGTTTACAAAGATGACTTTGGATTATTTCATTAATGGAAAAAAGGGAACGCATGGCTACTACTGTACAGATTACACTGGCTGGTGCCTTACTTACTATTGGGCCTTGGATAGAAGGTGTAATTTTAATGAATACAGAAATACCATGGTCCTGATACTGTACTCATTGAAATGAATTGAAATCAATGTTATGCCCATTTATTATTTATCTTATTGCTATTTATTTGAGTTGCAGCTGGACCAGTCCTGGATAACTGTATGACATTTACCAGATAAAATTTAAGTGGTTTATTATTCTGACTGGTAGGTGCAGCCAGAGAAAATAGATTTGCATGGGAGTTTAGAGTAGTGGTTCCCAACCTTTTTGAGTACGAGGAGCCCTTTTTAATGTCAAAAAATTTTGTGGCCCCCTAAATGATGATAGTTTTTTTCGAGGACTGACTACAGGTAGCAGTGCTACAGAAGGTGGTGGAGGACTTGTCTCCCGCCTGCTCCTAAGGGCTGAGGACATGTCCAGGGTGAGGCTGCTCACAGCAGGCAAATACAATTCATTTAGAGCAGAGGTGCCCAACTCATTCAGTGGGGGGGGGGCACATTGGAAGGCGGGACATCTGTTGTGGGCCATGTGGCCTCATGGGCTCCCCAACCCTTTCCCCCTCCATGTTCAGAGTGGCATGAGCTCCCTTTCCCTGTCTGCAACCCCCCAGGCTCTCCCACACCTTCCTTTTTCCATGCCCTCTTGGCCCCCTCTTCGCCACATAGGTTGCCTGACCCCAACCCTGCTGTGCCCAGAGCATGTTTTTGGAGTTTGCTGCTGCAGACGGCTTCCAGGCACAGTCTAGGCAGAAGCTCCATGGGCCAGATCAGTGCCCTTGGGCTGTAAGATAGACAATCCTCATTTAGCGCTCTCTCCAGCATGGATTGCTGGGAACCACTAGTTTAGAGAACAGAAGCTTCCCTCAGTAGGGTATTTAGAGACAGCACTGTACCCATTGCTGCTGTTGTGGAATTGCCATTTCACTCATAATTCCCTGTGCTTCATCTCAGTAAGTGGGACGGATTGCCCAAAGGACTCATGTAATTGGATTGGTATCCTGAATTGTACTGGTCCCCATATTATGACAGTGGATGCTCTGTTCTTTTTGTGGTCCTTCCTTTCCACTCCCCAGGCTGCAGTGTATTGAAAATTCCACTGACCACAGAGTGTCTCTGGTTTTGTTTAATTACATGGGGTGAGGGCAGAATGGAGAAAACAAATGAAGTTTTTAGCAAATCTGTCTTCTAAGTCTCATCAAATAGTAGGATCATGACTTGTGCTCTCTCACCTCCTATCATTACAGTTATACATCATCCCCAATGATTGCATGTAACTCTTACAAGGGGATTGAGAGAGCACAAGAAAGTCAGAAATTCAATATTTCTTTGCTAGAACACTGGCCTGCCTCTTGCTGAGTTTAGTGCCTGGCATATACTGTGGATTAGATATGGTCCCCCCACACACACTGATCTTTTCCCACTAAGTACAGAGAGAGGGGCTCAGACTGACTCATTGTTACAGGCAGAACAGGTAGCACACCTACATGAAGTAGCCCAACACTTTCCATTATAAGACCATTTTCAGTTACGTATAACTTTGCCAAACTTTAACTGTTCAGGCTGAAATTTTCCATGCAGAGTGTCCTCCTCAGGCTGAATTTTCCTGGGAAGTTTTAACTGAAACATTTCAACTGTTTCCAAGAATATGGATAGGGAAGAATGCATTGCTTTACCCAAGATAAAAAAAAAAATTTCTTATAGTCTTGGATGGTGCATATAATAGGCTGTTGCTGAGCCCACACTGTATGTCTGGGCTGTGGTGACCTTATATCTCCTGGTCCCTGCTATGCCCCTTCCCCAAGGTCTCTACTTGCTGCCACTGCCTGGCTACTCCTCTGCCTTTTTCCCCCATGAGATGCCCTGCCACTCACCATGTCCCTCACCCACTTACCCCATGAGACCCCCCCCCACCCGTATCTCTCCTCTCCTCTACACCCCCCTCACAGACTCCCTCACTTGCTGCATCTATCCTCTCCTCCACATTACACACTTCTTCACCATAAAGACACCCCACTGCTTGCTGCATCCTTCACCCCTCTTCTCCATGAGACCTGCCCAGCAGCCACATCCCTGTGGTGGGTGGGGGGGCTGAGCAGTGAGAGGGCAGGGCCTGGGATGAAGCGGAGGGGTGGGGGGGGGAGGAGTAGGCAAGATGGCAGGCAGAAGAGGCAGGACAGGGAGCCAGTCTACCCCGGGGAAATACTTCACCTGCTGTCTGTGCTTAGGGGGCTGGTTTGAGATTTTTTGCCACCTACATTCTTTGAAGCAGTGACTTGCATGTAGCAGACAAGTCATCCATGGGTCTTGTGCTGTTCTAGGAAAATCAGCTTAACTTTTGCCAGGTCCTGAATCTTTGAAAAACCTCAGCTCACGTATGCTCAGTGAAACTTGGAGTTTCACAGCTGAATTCTCTTAAGATTCCTTCTCTACTGAGTTTGCTGCATTCCCTCGCAGGTCCTGCACGGCAGCCATATCCCCAGAGTGACTGAGTATGCCCCATCCTGGTGCAGAGCAGGACTTTCCTTCCAACTCCTTCTTCTGACTGCTGGGGTCACTGTGGCTATGTCTACATCTAAAAGCATAGTTCGGACTTGCTGAGTCCAAGCTAAGCAGTTCAAAGTTAGTTTGAACTAACCACATTTTTTTAGCTCAAACTAACTGTTTAGTTCCAACTAGCCGCATTTTTTTTTTATCTCAAACTAACTTTTAGGCAAAGCGTAGTGAAGACAGGGAGCAAATTATGCTGGATTAAACCTTCTTAATCCAGACTAATTTGCTAGTGTGAACATAGCCTGTGGTACCTGGCACCAGAATGGTCTCTTCCCTCTTATGGCACATAGGCAGTGTGAAGGAAGAAGAGGAGGAAGCAGATACACTGTACTGCAGAAGAATGAAAAATGAGGAACTGGTTAGTGGTAGAAAGAGAAGGTGCAAGACCAGAGCATGGAGAGCAGCAGCAGGAATGGGGAGAATGGGAGCTTGTGGGAGTGGTGGAAGAAGGAAATAGGATCCAGTGGGAGGCCAGCAGAGAGGAAGAGTGCAAAAACTCGTTACGAGCAGGGTCGATAGGAGGGGTAGAATCGGAGGATGCAGGAACTGGGATATGGGATATAGGTAGGATTGGGTAGGAGGCAAGAAAGAGGGTAAGGCACCAATGTATAGTGTGATGACTAAAGACTGGAGTGATATTGCTAGTGCTGAATTTGCCAGGTGTGATCAGACTCTATCAATTTCCCTGTAGACTTTTGCTATTACCTTGCTTTGTTTTGTGCCTGTAACCAATAGTACACAAGTTGTTTAAACAATCTCTTGCTAACCTTTTAACAGTAGTTGCACAAACATTGGAAAGGTTCCTATTGCAACAGTATGAAATATTAACAAAAGGCAGGAACCCATTAACTTTCACTGGGAATGTATCGGGTCTATGGCTCCTTCAAGCTTCCTAACATGTTTGTGGAACCATTATATTGGATGATTCATGGGCTATCTATACAGGAGTGACATAACATGGAATTTGCTTTTATATAGACTTTCATTAGAGATACCTAAGCAGACTTTTAAAACTGTTAATTTAAATTAGGTGCAAAAATACATATACATAAATACAAAATTGTACATTAAAGTTTACAAAAAAATGTAAAGCAGTCATAATTCTAATTCCTACAACAGTTGTAATTTGTTTTCTTTGCCATATATACTGGTACAGTATAATTTAGTCTTTCTATATGATTTATTATCCTTAATGATATCACATAAAAAGGATCAGTGCTGAGGGATGCTGAGTGCCTGCACCTGCCTTTGAATACACTTGGATCTGAGGATGTTTACCATGTTACAGAATTCAGCCAATAGAGCAACTCATACAACTGGGGTAAGAAGAATTTTGCCATATACACAGAAAACCAAGCCACCATAGCATGTATTTGCAAGGTGTCCAAATGACAGCTGCTGAGAGAATCCTAGTTTTGAATGGGTGACTGGTGTTTGTAAGTAAAAACAGGACAACTGCACATTAACTTAGCTTTTTATATTTATTTTTTTTATTTTTGAGATACAAATAAACAAGAACAAGAAAGATGTTTATTTGACTGTGCACACTCACATTTGAATATACAATCTAGATTTTTTACATGCCAAACAAATTTCATCTGTTGATTCACCCCATAGCTAGTGGGAGATGGGAAATAAATGGTAATGATAGGGAAGCCAAGAGTAAAACTGCTGGTCCTGCCAGATCCCTTCTGATCTCATGATCCAGATATATGCATGCTCAGCTCATGTGTGTTGAACTGAAGTATTATATCTCAGCTTTAGTTAACCAAATGTCCTACATGCATAGCAAGGAGCCTTCTAAAATATACTTTTCTTCTATGTATGAATCACATTTGATACACATAGACCCAGAACATTTAAAACTCCCTGAAATCAGTTCTTTGATTAGTAAAAACACTGCACTCTAGTAAGTGCCTTTGCTAGGACCATAAATCATAACTCCCTGGGGCCCTCCCAGGAACTGCTGTGATGGAAATACATGGCAAAGTCCTACTGAAATCAGGAGAACTTAATATAGTGCGGGGATCAGCAAAGCAGGCTCAGTGAGCCACCTTTGGCTCACTGAGCTTCCCCAGGCCCCCCACTTTCAGGGTGCCAGCATCGCCCCCACCCTCCCACAAGAACTGCATGAGCCGGAAGCAGCCCTGCAGCTGTACTGCAGCCCCTAGCACTGGTGGGGGGGGGTGAATAGTGCACGCTCCCTCCCATCCTCCGTTGGCAGGATGGAGCAGCACTGCCCTGCCTACCCCCAGCCAGCCATTCCTCCCAAGGACGCCCAGGGGAGTGCTGCAGCTTGCGGAGGTGGAGGCATGAGGCAGCCCCTCCGCAGAGTTCAGGCTGCTTCGATGAGGCTGTCTCACCCCCAGGCCCTTCATCAGGCCCGTTCAGGCCTGGGGCGGCAGGGTTGAAGTGGCCTGAATGCCATGGAGGGGCCATTCCAGGGCTGTACCTCTGCAAGCTGCAGCTCTCCACTGGCCGTTCTTGGGAGGGGCGGCCAGCTGGGGGTAGGCAGGGCAGCACTGCTACACCCCGGCAGCAGATAGAGGGATGGAGGGAGCCTCCTGCAAATAGTGTAGCGGCTAGCACCTCTGCTTAATATGCAGCAGGTCCTGGGTTCAAGCCCTGGGGGGTTGGACTTGATGATCTCATGAGGTCCCTTCCAGCCCTATGATTTGATTGATTGATGTGCTGCCTGCACACACACCCCTGCCAGTGCTAGGGGCTGCCGTGCAGCTGCTGCGCTGGCTCCAGCTCATGCAGTTGTGCGGGGTGGGGAGGGGAATGGTAATGGCTCTTCTCTCCTTTTGGGTTGCTGACCCCTGGTATAGTGAAAACATGACACAGACCAAAAGACAATGGTATGAAACAGAGATGTAACAGAAGCAAAATCCAACAAAAAACCCAGTTGTGAAACACAGCAATTATGTGTGTGCATACCATGAGAATGTCTTCTGTTTCACTATTTTGTCTCTCCAGTACCCATTTTAAAGACTGCAGTGCTGGCAAAATCTCTTAGCTTTTGTTTATAAAATGCAAGGGAACATTTTGCCATTATATTTATCACTAACTTGACATCTTGAAGGGAGTTATGGCAAACAAAGAAATGGGTGTAGAGAAAGGGCCCTTTCTCTCCTTAGAGGTGATGCCAAGGTTGGAGTGAATATGTGGAGGAGCAGGCGGGGATGGGGCTGTGTGTGTAAGCAGCCCAAAATAGCATGCCCTACCTCTGTCCATGCTGCACCAATAAAGAACTTCAATCCACAACTCTGTTAATTCAACATTTCATAAACACTGCTCTCTTAAAAAAAAATTAAGGAAAAGAAGTTGCCCTGTTGCTGTTGCTGATTCAGAAAGTAGTGGGAGCTTTGTGTGGTACTGTGTGTGGTATTTGTTTTGTAAATGTAAGGCAGATGAATCAATTGAACTAAAGTGTAAAGGGGAAAAACAAGAGAGAGACAGACAGAGGGAAATTGCATGAGTGCTGATTTTCTACTGTTGTAATTCCAAACAGCTAATTTATAGATCCCAGAAAACCAGAAGGTCCAAAGATGACAGATTCCAGGTTGTGGTGGCTTCTGGGAAAGGCTATGGTAGCAGTTCATGATGTAACCAAAGTACTTGGTATGGAAAAAAAATAGAGAACAAGCAACAAAATGTGTTATACTTAGCTGAGTGTTTTACTCCTACCATTCTTGTTGCCCCCCTCCAACTTCCCCTCAAAACTCAGTATATACTATAGTAATAGCATATCAGCAAAGCTGTGTATTGCATTGGTATATTAAAACCACCACCCAAGTATAACAAGCTTTGATGGTAAATGCACAGCATTGTTTTCAACATAGCTGCATCTACATTAGGGACTTCTGTGCTTCCAGAAGTCTATACTGTAGACCTGCTTATGGGGGGCAGGCTGAGCCCCAGGATCCCAGACTGTGATATACACACACAGCTAGACAAATGAACCGAACCTTGGTTTGTACAAGTTCCCCAGTTTTCAGGCATCTTTTTCAGACATTTTGTGATGTTTTCCCCTCCCCTTGGTTGTTAGAAAGAGCTTGTTTCTTCTCATATTTCAAATTATTTCAAAACTGAAGCTCCGATGACAAGCGTCTGGTTTTAAATACAGTACCTAAACTCCTGCTGTGTACTGGGGAAGAAGATATGGAGTGGCTTGAGCGACAGTCAGATAAGCTGTTCAGTCGTGCAGCATTTATCTTTCCACCAGTAGCTGTGTGAAAGAACAGTTTTTCCTTGACCTAAGCAAGTGCTCTGCATGCCATCTTGGCTGCAGTTTAAAGAGGAGGCTGATTATCTAAAATACCAGGCCATAATGGAACAGATTGAGCCCCACCCCACAACCTCCTCTCCCCAGTGGAATTGAGGGGCTACACTTAGAGCAGCCAGTAGCAGCTGCACAGATAGCTGGAAGCGTTTGATTTGCGTCAGTTTGCAGCAGAGCCTGTCGGGGCTGCGTTCAGGGTGCTTTTAACTCTCAGTGATTGGCAGGAGAGTGATGTCACAGTGAGGCTAGATATCTCACAGGGGGGCTCAGGTTTTTTTGAGACAGGACCAATTTAGAATCGAATAGAACACGGACAGCGAAGCACTAAATGGCAATCCAAATCACACTGCAGAGAACTGCAGGCTCTCAGTGGATGGTGATGGGGGTGGGGTGGAGTTGCTTAAGCTGTTTTATTTGTATGAGTGACTATCCTGAGGTCAAGTCACTATGAACAGTAAGTCTAGGTCGTGATTATATTTGCCCTTTGTAGGTCTCTTCAGGCTACTCATTTCAGTACCCTGGGCTTCCACAATACAGACAAGTAAGGAACACAGTTCACTGAGGAAGTTTGGCCAGAATACTGAAGGTTATTTGAAACCTTTAATTTCACAAAGATTAAATGCAATCATCAAAGAACTCAGATGAACCACAGTCTTTAGAAAGTACATATAATATACTTTTCATTGGTTTTTAGTATAGAACAAGTATGTATAAAATGTTTTCAGTGTAATATCAGTAGTAGAAAAAGCTGAGCATAATTATGGATAAAATTTATGGAACAATAAACTGAGCCAGTGAATATAATGCATCTTCACTTTCTTAGCATTTGAGCAGTCGTGCTCTGTTTGTATGGTACATATGTAAGGTTTGTGCAGGACATAGAACTGTGACAATCTCTAATACCATTACCTTCGTTACTGTGTTTGGCTGGAAAATTTCTTGTCTCTTCCAGCTTCAGACCCTCTACTGCCCCAAGTCACACAGTTTAGATTCCCTGGGAGGTATGATTGCTACTCCTCTTCCCCAGATGAAACCCTATGGTGACAAACAGCAGGAGGTAGAACAATTCTAAGAAGAAAATTGAGGATGTATTAACATCTAACCATCATGAAACAGCACCACTTTATTCCTTTTAGCCACTTTTTTCTTCTTCTTACCCAGATAGTTCCCCTGCCTATCAGTATTGTAGTCTGGCCTTTTAGAAGAGGCTGCCCAGTGTGCAAACATGGTAAATAAGTTTTTTGTTTCTGATGTGTTTGCCTAACTGTAGCTGCCTAAAGACACCTCTGTATATTTGCCAAAATAAATATTTAGCTTGTAAGTTTGCAGATTGGGCCCAAATTGCCTCTTCTTTTATATTGTTACTACTGTTTACAGAGGTTAATTAACAGAGTTTTAATTAATCTTATTATTTTTATCTTTTTAAAAATTTTTCACTTTTAATCCAAAGTAGTTTGCTTTATTAGCAAGCAAACCAAGAAGAGTCAGACAGCTGAATATCCTTGTCAGCTTTGTTACTAGATTGCTAGAGAATTTAGTTTAGGTACGAGGCACTGGTCTCCATGGCTCATCGAGCCAAAAGTCCTTTGTTTATCCACAGAACAAGGATTAAAAAAGCTGTTGGTGTACTAGCTTCTCCACGCTGACACAACAACATGTTTCAGCCCTGAACTCCAGAGACCATCTATAAGGTTAACAGGTTCAGTTTGCTGGTGCATTTTTTCTTTGGCCACGGGGCCATCCTTGGATGTGGTGATAGGAGCAATCATCCCTGGCCCCATGGTTCCATGAGCCCCACGCTGTGCTGCCTTAAGCAGGCCAGCACAGGGCCCAGACCGTTGCCCCCAGATCCTGCACTCCCCTAGGGATGGCCCTGCTTGGCCGTTCTCTTGAAATAAACACCACAGGAAGTAGTTTGTGTCAATCAGAGGGTGTTTCTTTGATGCTGTGGTGGTTTTTCTTTTCCTAGGCTCAGGATATCAGGAACCATAGAAAAGTTGAGAGGCTGAATGATTCAAACTGATCAGACAGATCAACAATCATTTTAGGAACTAAACCCAATCATTTGAGAAACTAAACTGAATTATCAATTTAGTTCCTAAAATGATTGGTGATCTCTCTATAGTTTAGGAACTAAACTGATATTTGGCTTAGTTCCTAAACTGTAGAGAGATCACCAGTCATTTCATATAAGGCTATCAGATAGTCATCGGACAGGAACAACTGCAGAAACCATTGTTCTGGGTTAGACTCTGACTTGGGACCCAGGGTGAAGGCCTGCATAGGAAAGCATGAATATTTTGACTCTTTCAGTTTCTCAACTTCTCTATGATTCCTGATATCTTGAGGCTATGAAACTAGTAACTAAATTAAAATGAATATTCACAGATACCTTTTCTGTTCATCTGTGCTTGCTCTTTCTCTTTTGCTCTGCTCTTCTTGGGCTTTTATACCACACCCATCTCTCTCCTCATGCAGTCGTCTTTGCTGTGCCGACAGGTAGCTTTTAACTTAATGCTTGTTCCCATAGATGGGTCAATAAGCTGTTGGCTGGTTGTGACACAGAATGAATGAGAACCAGTTTGCTCTGCTTCTTTGAATGAAGGATTTTGGTTTGGTGTTTAGGTCTTTCCAGAGTTTGTGTGGGAAGGTCTGTCCCTCAAGGGAATAATTACAACAGGTGTTTGTCTTCACTTCAGCTGAGAAATCAACCATATAGGTGTGAGTTAAAAATGTGACTGTGGTCACCATAAATCAGGTACCATACTGAAGAGAACAACTAAGAGGAAAGCTTGGGGAGTAGGTCTCTTGTTAAGTTTGACCCAGTAGTGAGACCTGGCTCCCAAGAGACCAAAGAAGGAATTTGTGAGATGCCTGTGTGGGGGAAAAGGACTTTGTTATATGCACCCAGTCTTTGTGGTGTGTCAGCCAAAAACCCCGAAGGGAATGGTTTTCCTTTTTGTCTGGTATTCATGTTTTGTACATATTGTATTTTGTGGTCTGAAGATAAAAGAGCTAAAAGAGACATTTTTAACCACAGACTCTGTTCATCTTGATTACCTTATAGTGCACAGATGCAGAGCTGGCCAGACTGTGACAGGGTCAAAAAGTGAGACTATTTTTGGTGGTGGAGCACAAGCGAGTTCAGTGTTATCTGTAAGATAAAGATAACTATTTATCAATAAAAAGATTCTGTAGTCAGTGATTGGCACTCTGTTGAGTGTGGTATGTACTATCGTTTACTCCTCTTGCTGTGCAGTCCAGCTTCACTATCTAAAAGGCCTTCTCTTGATATGCTTCTGTTTCTGATCCTTTGAAAGAACCACCTCAAAAGGTCACTGAGAGGAAGTGTTACCTTTGGAAAGGAGTACTTTCGTGAAGGAAGTGGAATGGGAATGAAGGGTTTGATTGAAGGGCCAATGTAAGAGAAACAATATTTTAAAAGGATAAATGATGTAGCTAGAAAACAAAAGAGACTAGAACGAATAATCTCTGCAACAGACTACAAATGAGCTGTGATTGTACTGGTAGAAACCTCTCCAGCCAAGAGCTTGGAAAAATTTCATTCAAATCTTATACTTTTTGCTTACTGTTCATCAGTCATTTTCAGTTAGCTGTCCCAGTTTTGCTTTAATTCCATAACTCTGCTCCTTTGACATTAAGGTTAAGGGTAGGAACACAAACTGAAGGGTGTGACATCCATTGTTCTTATTCAGTGCTTGGGTTGCAAGTTGCAAGCTGGCAGAATAAAAATTATGACTTTTTCCTCCCAAGAATTGTTAAAACAAAACAAAAAGCAAACCCAAATAGTATAGAATAATAAATGTCACCCTCTGAAATCTGCTCTCTCATCTCCTGGGGACTGTTTCAGGCTGAAAGAATTGGGGGGGGGGCAGCAAACTCTCGCAGGAGCTGGGCACTGCTGAAGAGAAAAAAGAGGCTTCAGTATGAAAAGAGAGAAGAGGTCAGAACAGAGATGGAGTGGAGGCATAGGAAAATGAAGAAAACTGTGAATAAAGAACCATTAAAGAAAGGTAACTGGAAAAGTAGAAGAGAGGAAAGGATGTGCAACTCCGAGAATAATCAATAGTAGGAAGCTGTAATTTAATTTTAACCCTAAAAGTGAAGAAAGGGGAGGATGTAACTATTTATAGGCAGCTTAATAATACATAAATCTGGTAGAGGACATTGTCTTCATAGTTTAGAGATTCTTGAAGTGCTTCTAAGATCATCTGATCACTAGTGCATTTATTTTTCTGCTAAACTACCAGGATGAGACGCAACTAGGGAAGCCTCTGTTTCTACACAGTCTAAACACTTCAGTCAACTTAACAGCAGGGGGTCTTAATGGAAGCTTTTCCTTCTAGGGTCATGGTGCTTTTCCCTCCAGTCTCCCAAATAAAGCTTTCTAATAAAATACTATTTTAAGCAAATGTGTGTGTGTGTGGATGCACGTGTGTATGGGTATTAAGCAAAGTGGTTTCTAGGCTGACAAAAAAAAAGCTACTGACCCGTATGTTAGACCTACAAGCCATTAACTTTAAATGTCAGTTTTCTCTATTTTTTTGTGGATGCTCTGTAGTGCTGGGGAGATCCCCAATCCATTGCCTTGTTTTCATGTTTTCACTTCACTAGCTTGACTTTTGCCCCATTTCCTCCTTTCCTCTTTAGCCTCTGCAATTGCCTGAATGCCCAGACCGGCTGAAGGATTCCATCCCTTATTCTTGTGCAGTGTGAGTTTCTTGTCACCCAGCACAAAGCTCAATTTGTTTCTTAAACATGTGAAAAGCATTCCAACTGCTTATGCGGTAGAAATGCATTTCTCAAGCAGGTCTCCAGCATATGAGAAGCATTTAGATATTAGCATTTGCTAATTCACTACTAAACATACATTTAGAACGCTTTCTAGTGTTGTGAATCTTTCAAGTAGAGTATGTACCATAATCTCTCTGGGCCTAATTCCCCACTGTCTTGACTATGTATAGTTATTTCTTATAATAATAGCAACTAATAATAATAATAATAATAATAATAATAAATTAATACTTAGTTCTCATATAACAGTGCGAAGTGGATGCCAGTCTGACTTGACATCATTTTACATCCACTTTGCATTGGTCATCATGACTATAAAAGGTGCAAGGCAGTGGAGAATCAAGCTGTCTATGCTTTAGTTTTCTTATCTGCAAACCAAAGAGGATAATTAATGTTCAACTCACGATGATGTTAATATCTGAAAAGCACTTAGAGGTGTTCAATTGCAAGGTGCTACATTAGTGCAAAATATTGATTTTTTCCCCCCTTTTGCTTGTACTGGCCCCTTTCAAGATCATCTTATCTAGCTACCAAGATGACACTATGACCACTCAGCAAGCAACCAGAGAATAACTTCCTGTTCCCGCTCCTTCCCTGAAATGGCAGACAACTTCTGTGCAAATACAACCAATTCCCAATCTGAAATTCTCATGAAAATAGGCTTTCTTGCAAAATTTGCAATCAGTCATGGTTCAGGAAGCTTGGCCAGTAGAAGAGTAGTTTTTTTGTTTTGTTTTGTTTTGTTTTTTTTGTTTTTTTACTATATTTCCATGTGTTTTCAAACCTGGAAATGTAGAGGCATGTGAAAATTTAAAGAAAAAAAGCTACCCTCCTTTTTCCCTCATTTTTTGATTCACCCACTAAAATGGTTGGGGTTAAGTCTCAGGCTTGGGGAGGGCTCAAGAAGACAGTTGTTCTCCTGAAAGAAGTTAGTCTGTATTTACTCCAAATCCAGGTTCTAGGAAGCAGTTTGTTTTGGTGTATGCCAGTCTGTGGGAACACTGCAATCAGCCTCATCTTGTTTCATCTCCATGTTTTATTATAGTTCTGCATTGACAGGCCCAGTGTATTGCTCTTTTTAGGATGGGCAAGAATGATAAATTAAAGGGGTGTGTGTAGGCAACTGCACCAAGCCCCACAGGTCATGATTCACAACAGGTGGCATTATGCTCAAACAATTCAGTGAATGTCCTGCTGCAATACTTTAACAAATTAATGTAGAAGCCATCAGTAATTGAATGTTGCTGGCAATTAGGGGTTATTTAGGAGAGCAGGAGCAAAAGGCTGCCTTACTCAGACATGACGTAAAGAGAAACCACCATCTTACTGACCCCTTTATTTTTCCCTGGGCAAGCACAGCAATGCATGACTGGCTCATTACTGTCACACGCAGGTCACCCCAGGGAGTCACAATGCAGATTTTCCATTAGCATCAAATGTATATAGATTTATGAACCCTCATAACCTGGAGCTGATGAGAGCAGATTAGGAAGAAATTGTTTTTACATAACTTGCATACCTAATCGACTAATATAGGGCTGGATGGAGAAAGGTCACCAATTTCCCAAAGAGCATGAGAGAATAAGTTTCTGCTTACTGCTAATCTATATAACATTGCATATATGTTTAGAACCTGATATTTTTTTCCCACCCATAGTCACAGGGTGTAACGCTACTCTATGTACAGTCATTATTTCAAAAAGAGCTCTACATGTCTTATTTTCAGTTATACAATGACCCTTTATGTTGTTCTGGCAGCACAAAGGGACATTGAAGTAAATGGAATTGTCCCTCTGAAAATATTCTCTGTGCAGGAGGCCTGGTGTAAAGCTGGTGTAAGGTCTCTACACTGGCTGTTCTTCCAGTCCTTTATGTAGTATGAACTACACCATGACTGTTCTCTTCTTCATAGGATGTCTAGAGGGCTGTGACAAGCAGAATATATTAGTTTCCAAAGGGATAGCCGTGTTAGTCTAGTCCAGTAAAAAAACAACAAGCAGTTGTGTGGCACTTTAAGAATAACAGATTTATTTTCTGCAGAATATATTAGAGCAGCCCTGAGGTTGCTGTAACTTAGACAATGGGTCAGGCAGCCTCTCACTAGTGTGCAGGAAAGGATTAACTGAAAATCAGGCCCTAGATGAGCAGAATGAAGGAATCAGGCCCTTAATAAGTGTAGCACATCTTTTCTTGAGTGGAAGATTTGGAAATCTACTTTGGAAAAAGATGTCATTGTGTGAATAAAAATAGGAAAATAAAGTGAAGTGTATGTAAAATGATTGCTCAAATGATCTCAAAAACAAACAAAAAACCAAAAACCCAAAGAAGAAAAACCCAGCTGATCTTCTGCTAAAAAAGGCAGATCTGCTAATAAAGGCGATGCAGAATTGTGGTCAGTATACTTGTCAATACTTTGAGATGGTCTCTCAAAACAAGGGCTTGTCTAATAAGTGTAGTCTTTTGCTGTCACATTTATATAGCCCTTTTTAACTGAGGGTCTTAAAAATGTTTGTAAATATTAGTGATTTAATCTGTGCGCCCATTCCTGTGAAAAAGAGAAATATTATTCCTGTTTTAGGCATGAAGTAAGTGACTGAGACACAGAGATCATGAATGAGTTGCCTGCGATCATCCAGGAATTCCCAACAAAACTAGAGACAGAACTGGGAAATCCCAACTTCCCAGTCCAAAATGACCATCCTTACTCTCCCTGTTTATAGCAAAAAAGCTTGTGCTCTTCTGAACTGATTTTTTATATTTAATTTAAAAGCTGTGGCAACCTGCAGGATTCAGCTGGGTTCAGTTTACTGGGGTTAGGAGAGAACCATCTGCAGATCAACCCAGAAGGCTTGAGTTCCACCTTTGTGTTAATTCCCAGACAAAACAAAGTTTCATTAGGGAAGGTGTGACTGAGAGGAGATATTGGTCATTTCCAGATGGGAAAAATGTCATCTTTATATAACAACAACAGCAAAGCTGAAAGTTAGGAGTTTCAACGTTAAAGCTAAATGTAGAAGAAAATCCATAACTGGAAAATTCACAGTTAAGATACCAAACCACCTTAATCCTGTCATCTTAGTGATCATATCCATCTACAGTCCCTTCTTTTTAACTTTTATAGCTTCTTTGAAGATGGTATTTTTGGATCCATGAGTTTTTTCCCTGTAGGCTTGAAGAGAACTGCAGCCAATGGCTTCGATTTTGAACTGCTCCAGTATAAAAATAGGTGCCGCCGAGCATTGGATTCTAACTGGGTTCATGTTCCTCTGTAAGCGTGCTAGCTCTGTGTCTAATTACAACGGGACATGAATAGGAGAACCCAATCCTTTTAGGTCCTGTGCATGTTTTACAAGAGCTGACTGCAATGGTTTGCAGGGGTAATTCCATAGAGCAGCATGGGTAGAGCTACCAGATACCAAAACCTGGAAAGGAGGACAGGGAAGTAGGAGAAGGAGGACATTGGAGGAACATGTGGAGAAAATGTAGTATTAATGTAATAGTGTTCTGTTTTTAGGGAGTCCTGGAACACTTTACCCTAAAAATAAGGTTTTCCATGGCATTCCAGCATACTTTAACCCCTAGAAGTAAAAAGCCAGACAAAATGATGTATTTTTAAAATGCCTGCCAGAAGGAGGACATGAAGGTAAAAAGAAGGACATGTCCTCCTTTTGTCTGACATCTGGTAACCCTAAGCATGGGGGAAGAGCTCCTTGTGTAAGCTCTTTGTCTAATTAGGAATTTGCAAAGAAGGGTTTTCTCCCCCCCCCCCATGGAATGTGAATGATTATAAAGGAGGTTGGGGATAGTATAATCACTGTGAGTTCAGTTCTGTAACCCTCAGCCTGGGCTAGATTGTCAAAGTCAGACAAAGCAGTAAGGACCCACTAAATCCCTGTGCTTGACCCTGCTCAGCTTGTAGTGCTGGTGCAATGGGGAAAGCTGGAGCTACTTGCTTAACATACCTTGCTGCAAGCACATGGAGTGGGGGAAAGGAAAGGGAAGAGGAGGTACACTCCCTAGTGCACAGTGGGGAGAAATTTACTCCTCTCTACAGAGCAACTGAGGACCAGAGGAAGAATCATGATCCTAGTCACGATTTGTTCTTTGGCCTGCTCCTGGGGTGGTGCTGCCTCTTTCTCTGGGCAGACTGTACTTACAAACTAGCCAATTGAGTAGTACCGTACTAAGCAAGTAGATTTGGAAGCACACATACAACAGGGGCAATAACTGCCTAGGATGCAGACTGAGACAAGGGAGCTGAGTGTCATAGGCTATGTCTACACTAGCAAATTAGACCAGATTAAGGAGGCTTAATCCAGACTAATTTGCTCCCTGTCTATACTAGGCTTTGCCTAGTTCAAACTAAAATTTTTTTTAGTTCAAACTAACCAAAGTTTAGTTCAAACTAGATAGTTCAGCTGGTTAGTCTGAACTAACTGCTTAGTTTGAACTAGGATGATATTTGAATAAATTCAAACTAAAAAAGTGCAGCTAGTTCAAACTAAAAAGTTAGTTTGAACTAAAAAAAGTGGTTAGTTCTGAGCTAAGCAGTTAGATGTAGACATAGCCCTAGTGAAGCACAAGCTAAATATGTGTCAACAGTGTAAAACTTTTGCAAAAAAAGTAAACATCATTCTGGGATGTATTAACAGTAGTACTGTAAGTAAGACAAGAGAAGTAGTTCTTCTACTCTACTCTGTGCTGATTAGACCTCAACTGGAGTATTGTGTTTAATTCTGGGTGCCTCATTTCAGGAAAGATGTGCACAAATTGGAGAAAGTTCAGAGGAAAGCAACAAAAATAATTAAATCGATGGAGGATTGAAACAACTGGACTTGTTTAATCTGAAAAAGAGGAGTCTGAGACAGGACATGATGATAGTTTTCGAGTACCTAAAAGGCTGTTGCAAGGAAGAGAGAGAAAAATTATTTTCCTTAACCTTTGCTGATAGGACAAGAAGCAATGGGCTTAAATTACAGCAAGGGAGGTTTAGGTTGAACATTAAGAAAAAATTCCTAACTTCCTGACATCACCAGCCTGTTAGCCAAACATATAATCTCATATGGGATTAGCCAGCCTTTACACTGCTTTGCAGATTAATAAGAGGTGAACCCAATCCCCAACAATTTCTGAGGCATTCCCTTGTGGTGCCCAGCCTCTTATGAACATAGTGATTCATGGTCTGCTGCACACCAGCTTGCAAGAGTCAAGTCAAGATCAGCTCCCTGTATACTACCACAGCACTGAGATATATTTATACTGAAAACAACAATAAATTGATTATCAAAGGTTGAAGATTCAAGTGGGAAAAGATAATTGAAACAACAGAGTTATACTTAAAAGAAAATCATAACACAATTTCCATAAACTAAATTTAACTTAGTAGGCTAGCTGTAGTCTGAAGAAGTTTATCTCCCCCTGTCTCTTGTGAAGTCTTTAACCATGGCTGGTTGAGGTCTCATATTCATGAATATAATCATACTGCCCATTACATGTTATTTGCAGGATAAAGGGATGTATTCCTTGCCTTCTCCTCATACTCTTCAGAGTTCATTGTCTGCTTATATTCCCTGGAATAGGATGATTCCCCACCCCCATCCCACACTGTAATTTATTCTCTGGTGGGCTCCCTCCCTGTTGTTTTCACATCCCTCCCCCATTGACTTTATGTAAATATAAAGCAGGTCTAGAAGCTGTGCCTAACAGCTTCTAAGGAGGGGGGCTACTAATTTGCATGGGTGTGATGTGCATGAGCGCAAAGAGCATATTAGCATAGTCACACTATGGGTACAGGGCAATATGGGTAATGGTATTTGAGTTGATCTGATCACAAATCTGTCAATATCTGTAATTCTACTGAAAAGAAACATGAAATACTATCTTTTGTAATATGCTACTCTCTTGCTTGTTCAAACTCTGTTTAGGTGGGTTAAAGGATAAAAGCTCCCATTAGCAAAAAGAATATTAAAAGATGGGTCACCCCCTCCTTCCAGCCTGGTGAAGTTTAGACAGGGGTGGGGCTTTAGCATTAGCTTGGTCTAGAGCTATGCCAGAGGCTTTGCCTCACCCTATTGCCCCTCTGTCAAAGGATAGATCTGGCCAGGCTTCCTGTGAAGCCTTTCTTTTGTTATTTTAATGGGAGAAGCTGTTTGCAGCTATGTAAGGTTTAAGAGCTGAAATCACTGAGAAGAGAAACTTTCAGAGCTGAAATTACTGAGAGAGGAAAAGCCTCTCTCTGAGCTGAAATCACTAAAGAGGAGCAGTGATGGATTAAGTGACCAGCAGGCGGTGCCAGTAGATGGTGAGACCAGAGCGTGAGTGACCAGTGGATGGAGCCAGCGGACAGCATGCAGAGCCAACAGATGGCGTGAGTGGCCAGCGGAGGGCTCGAGAGCATGAGTGACCAGCGGGTGGCACTGGTGGACAGCTGGCATGAAAGACATTCTGTGCATGCCCTGGGTTTGTTGGGAACCTGTTCTGCACTGATTCTCCAGATCAGTGCTGGTTTTTGATATTGGGCTTTTTACATTCTGTTTTATTACTATTAAAAGTTTTGTATACTGCACTCAGACTCATGCTTGTGAGCAGGGAAGCATTACCCCTTTGGGGTACGCAGGGAATAGTGCCTGATTTCCCAGAAGACTGGGTGGGGGCTTGAGCCAGTTGGTGCTGTAACATTATTTGGAAACCCCTAAATATAGAAACCAACCCTTGTTCTGCCAGCTCCCCCCGGCAAAAGAGTTACATAAATATGGCTTCCATTATCTTGGCTTAATATACAAGTCAACAGAGAGAAAGATGATATACATCTTTTGTCTGGAACAATGGTTCCTTACCTGTGGTCTGGAGACCAATGGGGGTCCATGGATATGTTGCAGGGGGTCCATGGAGCTTCTCCCTACTGGGGCTAGAATCCAGTTACAGCCTTGATGCTCCCCACCGGGGCTGTCTTTCCCTTCCTATGGCCGGATTCTGGCAGCGAGATGGGGTTGTGGTGGCTCCCCAGCAGGGGCAAGGGCAGGGGCCATAGCTGCCGTGGCTCAGCTCCCCAGCTGCGCAGCCATGGTGGTGGCAGCACTGCTTGCCGAGTGTCCCAGGGGCGCCCCCAGAGTGGTGTGGGTCACAGTCTGTACGCACAGGCCAGATTACATAATCAGCCAAAGTTTATTCTTGTTAAAAAGGGGTCCCCAGCCTGAAAGAGGTTGGGAACCACTGGTCTGGAGGAAACCTGTTTGTCAACTCATCCTTGATACAGACTTTAAAGAATGTATTTTCAGTAAACAAGCATAACTCTTTATACACTTGTTACACAGTTGCATATATAAACTACTTACATGCATTTGACAGTGATATTAATGACCAGTGTGACCCTGACTTTTATTAAAGATCTCACTATATTCTTTGGTGAACTAGAATAAAGTTATCAGGATGATGAGGATCTTGCAAACTGCCTTGGCAGCTGGCACTGGGGATTTGTAGAGTTACACATCCCTGGTTCCAAACAGGCCATATTACCAGAGTCCCCTAATAATCCAGTCTGAATTTGGAGTCACATAAGGATAGTAGACTCCTCTCCTTTTTAGAAAAGTAGCCTCTGTTGCACTGGACATATTGGAACTGAACATTAGACACGAAAAAAATCACAGTTAATTAGAATACCCAGGCACGAATACCAAGGCACCCACATAACCTTCCCATAAATAATAATGTAGATCTGTACTCCATCCTGTCAGTGGTGTCTGAGAATTAGTGCAGGGAAGGTTGAGCCTGACAGAAGTAAGCATTAGGCACCTGAGCATCTATCTCAGGGGTGGCCAAACTTATGGAACTCAAGAGCCACACAACTTAATTATTAAACCTTTGAGAGCTGCACTGAGGCATATAACCATGTCTTACGTACTCCAAAATTACTAAGTTTAAAATTTATTGCACGCTTTAATTTTATCATAAAAAGAGGGCAAATATTGATCTGCTAATGTCAGATTCTAATAGTTACTTAAGATTACCATGAAAACTAGGCCTACCTATACAGTAAAAACTTAGTTTCTCTCTGCCATTCTGACCATGACACTGCTTCTCCCACGTGCTCTGACCGTGCCATGCTTCTCCACACTATCCTGAGTCCCCGACCATGCCGCGCTTCCTCACTGTCTCTTACAATGCCAAGCTTCTCTGCACCATCCCTGACCATGCCACGCTTCTCCCCACCATGCTCTTCTGTGAGCCACACTTTTTCTTTGAAGAGCCACATGGAGCTCGCGAACTGCAGTTTGGCCACACCTGATCTATCTTTTCTCAGCTTTCACTCCCTTCACTCCATTTTCTATTTGATAAATAGAATTGTCAACGAGGGAACTAGTATACAGCTACTTTAACACCTCTCCCTAAATTGGAAGGGAATATAACGTTTTTGAAGACTTTTTGAGTTCTGATGAACATCTTTTAGAGAGCGATGGGAGGGTGTCAGTTAATGAACCCCTTGCCTAATAGACATCAAATTTGTTAGCAAAATTCTACCTTAATCACAGATTACCAGTTTTGAGATCTATATATCTTTCATTATTAAATTTAGAGATGGATCAAAATCAGGCTTACAAGAGAAACTCAACTGCAGTCTTCATTATGAAGTGACTACTTCCACTCCCTGACATAAGCCCATGATCAGACTAATCTCTTTAACCCAATCTACAGAAAAAAAGAAAAGAAAAGAAAAGAAAAAAAATTCTGTTGACTGCATCCACATGAAATGCATTTATTAATGTTATTGAGAGGGCTCCTAATCATTGAATAGAAGGAATAAGATACTGTCATTATGCTCTAGCAGATGGCTGTCCTCTGAAGCCAGTACAAACTTAATGAGTTGTGTTCCATCTGCCTCCCAAAGGGATGTACCAGCATGATAGAAATTTCAAAACTTGCTACTTCAGGTGAGGAACAGAATTGCTAAAACAGTTAGTGGTGCCAGAGGGTCAGAGCAGAGAAAACCGAGTCTGAAAAAAGTAAATGTTAGTAATCCTAAACATATTTATCTTCTCAACTGGTGCCCTTTGAGTTCATTTTATATTTGATACATATAACTGGTGCATTGTCAACACGAGAGCCACCACATAGCTAGTTTAGTGCCATTACATTTTCACCAAAAACATGCAGACTGATGTTATGAATGTATGCCTCATATTGCACAAAGATTATTGTGTGTTCAAGTCCTTCATGGGACATGGGCATTGCTGGTGCTGTTGGGCAGGGGGATGTGGGGACAAGCCCTCTCTGATCCCTGAGTCCCAGAGCCAGTGCCCCAAGCCCTGTCCTGAGCCACAGCAGTGCAAGTTCAGAGAGCCTGCAACTGCCCTGAGCTCCCCCATGCCTGCCTGGGAGGAACTCACACTGGCAGAGGCAGGCTCTTTTAAGTCTCCTGCTCTGCAGCACTTATGTGGTGTAGAAGAGGAGGGAAATTTAAATCTCTCGTCTCAGGTAGGTGGGGAGACGGATGGCGGCAAGCAGCTGGCCCCAGGGTCCTGGACAGGGTTGGGGCTGGGACCCAGGACTGGTGGGATCTAGCCCAAGGTCACCAGCAGCGGCAGGATCTGGCCCCAGCTGGGGATTTGTGGGCAACGGTGGTGGCAGCAGGAGTGAGGGCTGCTGGTGGCAGGAGCTGAATCTGGCCCCGGCCCCAAACCTAGTTCCAGCCCTGGCTGGGGACCCAGGACTGGCAGCGACAGGAGCTGGATCCGGCCCCTCAGCTGGGGACCTGGACCTGGCAAGCTGGATTGGGCTGGGGGCTGGATCAGGGCCAGGGGTAAGGGTGGTGCAGCAGTGAGAGAGCTGGTGAAGTGAGGGGGGGCCTGAGTCCAGGCCCCAAACTTTTTTGCGGGTAGCGACGTCCCTGTCATGGGTTTTGCTTTTATTTAGAAATTCTGCACCTCTTCTATTTTTTATATGAAATGGGTCACTGCGATGTTTTCAACAATTATGTTAAGCAGCCAACACACTTGGCCCCCTAAACCCTTTGGCCTCTTGTCCATCCCAATGCCAGTCCACTGAAAATAATGGGTTCCATTAGGTGAGAGAGAAGAATCTAGCCCAGTTTTTGGAAAAAATGCAGTTTCTAGAATATTAAGTGTCATTTTCATGAAGTTGTGCATGCTTATAGATCCTGCTACGAACTACGAAGTGGAATTTGTTGGAATTCGGTGGGTTCTCATTCTACACTTCCTTGCAACCTTGTGTTTTTATCTGGGCAAAGTGAGAGCAAACACTACCTCTCAAATTTGGTACATTTTACACCCACCTTAACCAGATGTAAATTGGTCACACAATGCAGTGCTCAGCAATACATTCTCCTGTTGCATTAACTGGAGGAAATATGGAAGCTACCTGGTGGCCAAAATTTATACGTCTACATTTTTTTAATCAGTAACCAAATGCTATGTAGCCTACCACATAAAATGTCAGTTTCATATTTTAAAGGTAACAAGCACAGATCATAATACCTTTTTTTTTGATATTCTGTGACTGGTCTGCTGAAGCAATCAAGAAGTGACAACTAGGTCTATGCTGACTAGAGAGCATCATTGTAGTAGATAGGCCCTAGGGCATCAGTCTCGAGCTCAAGAAACTTGGGTTTTCTTCCCAATTTCATCAACGATGTGCTGTGTGGCTCTTGGAAAGTCACTTCCTTTCTCTGTTATCTCTCCTGTAATTTGTCTTTTTCTACAGATTGTAAAGTCTTTGGGGCAAAAGCTCTCTCTTAATATGCATTTGTACAGCACCCACCACAGTGGGGTCCTGCTCTCAGTTAGGGCTTTAAGGCACAAGTAAAATATGACTAATATTCAATACATAAAATGGAATTTAAAAAAAATAATTCATCCAAAATAAAGATATGATGCCTGTTCCTGAAATTCCACAAATACTTACACATATTAGACTTACAAATCAGACTGGAAATAAAGCAGAAGTGTAACAGTGAGAGTAATTAACCATTGGAACAATTTATCAAGGATTGTGCTGGATTCTCCATCACTGACAATTTTTAAATCAAGATTGGATATTTTTCTAGAGGAAATGCTCTAGGCATTACTTCAGGGCATTTTCTTGGCCTGTGCTATTTAGGAGGTCAGCCTATGTAATCCTAGTGATCCCTTCTTCCATTGGAATGTATGAGTCTATGTGGAGTAGCCCTATGGAAGCCAACAGCATGACCTGTGTGATCACCATTAGGCATGTGTGTAAGCCTTTGCACAACTGAGGCTGTAAAAGCAACCATGTTAGAAAACAGGGAGTTGATTACATCATAGAATAATAGAAACTAGAAGGGACGATGACAGGTCAATAAGTCCCATTTCCTGCACTCATGGCAGCAGAGCCATAACACTCTGCTTCAGCGCCCAGGGCGCATTCCGATTGGAATGCACCCCTTGCAATTAGTGGCATTTGGGGCTAGTGGCATGAAATGCGCCCTTTAATAGAGTGGCTCTATTGAGCCGCTCCAGCATGCCTGGGACAAAGCCCCATTTGCCCTGCTGTAGTTGCAGCCCTGCATAGCAGGACTAAGTACCCTCTTAAAACTGTCCCTGACAGGTGCTTGTCTAACCTGCTGTTAAACACTTCCAGTGATAGAGATTCCATAACCAGGGGTTAAAGTAAGCTGGAATGCCCCAGCATGGCATTCTGCCCCCCCCTGCCCCATTTTAGGAGGCAGCATTCCAGGGCCCCCTAAAAATAGATGAACGCACTGGAATGCAGCATTCTGGCACATTCCCCCAGGGCCAGCTCAAGGGGCTGTGGGCTGGAGCAAACCTGGTCACCTCTCTCGCCATTTCCCAGCACCTGCACAAGCACCACCCCTTCCCGCTGTGCCTGGGTGGCATGCACAGCCCAAACTCAGTCTCCAGCCCATGCGTCTTCTTGCCAGCCACCTGTGCTCCTCAGCCACCTCAGCAACACAGGTAAGAGGGCCTGGGGGGGCAGGGGTTGGGGACAGGCAGCCAGCTGGCAGGGAAAGCATGCAGGAGGGTTGGGTGAGAAGAAGGGTCAAGATGGTGGGGTGGAGAAGTGTGCAGGGGGTTGGGGGTGAAGTGAAGATGGGGGAGCTGGGGGGGGGGTAGGAGGGATGGAGCCGGGACATGCGGGCAGGAAGCTGAGGGAATGGAGATGAGGGCTGAGAAGGACATGGGGAAAGTGGAGTCTGATGGGGGTAAGTGTTTCAGTGGCAGTAGCTGGGGTGGGGGCAGGCATTTGTGGGGTAGTAACTGGGGTGGGGGGCAGGCCTCTGGTGGGCAGTAGCTAGGGTGGGGGGCAGGCTTTTGGGGGGGCAGTAGCTGGGGTGCCTGAAGGGGGCCCAGATGTGTGTGAAGGGGGCCCAGACCTGCATGAAGGGGGTGCAGAAATTTAGGAGTGTTCTGGGGCTCCCCAAATTATGCTTTAACCCAAGGGTCTCAAACTCAAATCACCACGAGGGCTGCATGAGAACTAGTATGGGGCCACATGAGGATTAGTACATTAGCCTGAGGGCTGCACCACTGAAACCTTTCCATACAATGATATTGCAAATACTGGTAACAACCATGTCATTGCGGGCTGCAGGAAATAGCTTTAGGAGCTGCCTGTGGGCCGCGTGTTTGAGACCCCTGCTTTAACCCCTGGCCACAACCTGCCTAGGCCATGTATTTGAGCAGTGAATCACTCTGACATTTAGGAAGTTTCTCCTAAATGATCAATTAAATTGAATACAATTTGAACTAAATTGGCTTCTTTAATGCAGATAGGACCATGGAACTGGAGATAGAGAATCAGGTTAAAGAAAAGTCTCTGAAAGCTAACTTGATCTTTTCTTCTCAATTCAGAGTGCCTGCATATGGATTTATAAACTGTTGTGGTCCAGAATGTTAGCCTCACTTGTGTGCTGGTTAACATGAGTATTTAATCCTTCCCTTACATATAGAATATTTTATAAACAGTGAATTTTTTTGTTCTAGCTGGAATATTGTTTTGCCTAACTTGGCTTTTTTGCATGTGAAATATTTTGGAGTAGACTACAGGTATGTACAAAATTATATAAATGTGTATTTTGCTAACAGTTCTAAACATATGCTGTTTACTATTTTAATGCATTTTTTGGTTGTTTGTTTTTAGAATTGGTTATTCTGAAACACTTCCATGTATAGCAGTTAAAAAGACACAAATATCTTGTTTTTCCTTTTTGTTAACACTTACTGTTGCATTTTCAGTTATTAGTCATGTGACATTTCATTACAGGTCTGTGGCCAAAATCCTAAAATTAACTATATAAATTGAGTATGACAGAGAACTTTCTTTTGCAACATGATCACAATACCAATACATTTAAATGAGTGTACAAATTCATATAAGAGACTCTGTGATACTCTCAGATCTTCAGCCAGCAATAAACTTCTTAAAAAAAATGTAAGATTCAGAACTGGAAGGAGAACATTTTAAAAGGAAACTTAAAAGGAGTGGGTGGGCTCAGAAAGGAGAATGTGGTTCTCTTAAAAAAATGTCTTTTATGAGAGTCAGTAGCAAATTGGATTTGTGCACTAACCTTTGGTCATTTGGCTTAAATTAAGAATCCAGTTATAGGAAACTGTAAAAGGAGTTTGGCCATCTCCTCTTAAACTTATGCCTTAAATAAATTGGTTGGTCTTTAAAACTGCCACAGGACACCTTGTTTGTTTTGCTGATATAGACTACCATGACTACCCCTCTGGAACTTGTCTCCTCTTAGGCTGTAATGCTTGGTTGTCCAAATCAGAAAAATACACCACTAATAATAATAACATAAATAATTTCTATAGTGTTTTACATCATCACAGCTCTGAACAGGTTATGTAATTAATGTGTCCAAGGCAACCCACTTGGCAGTTTGCTTTCAAGAGATATGTAGAACTTGGGGAACACGGATCTTGTGGCTTAAATGAATTCCATTAAATAGAGTAGTGTGAAGAAGCTTGCACACTAGCCAGGCCTATCAGTCTTTTTCCAGGAGAGAGACTACCTTGTCTATCTCAGTTGCACAGAAATATTGTTGCTTTTTGGACAAACTATAATATCTCTCATTTTGATCAGTAAAAATGTTCTGGCCTACCACACCTTTCCATGAAGCAAGTTCCATATACTGTAGATGTAACAGACCATGACAAAGAAAGAGTTCGGGCAAGTGCTGAACAGTCTCCACTTTTGAATGTATTCAAGAACTAGAATCAGATTACATAGCTTTAAGAAGTGTATTAATTATATAGCAGAAGGACTGGTAATTGATAATTGGCAGGATTTGCCTCTCCTTCTAAATCTGTTAATTAGATTTATCTTTCCCAACTTATAATGTGTGTATCACCATTATTGTATCTCAGTACAGAAAACAATACATATGAATCATCACATATAATTCTAAAACCTCAACATTAGGAAATAATACAAGTCAGAATTAGCATGGGGATATAGAGGCTCTGCTAATTGTCATAAACTGTTAAATTCATCTCTTTACAGCAGGCATGGTTTACTGAACTCTAAAATGCTAGATTCAAACATCTCCAAACGTGGTCTAGATCTGAACATCACAGATTAGACAGATGTCTGTCTACAGCAAATGGATCCCAAAAGAGCAGGGCTGGCGCTGGGGATTGTGCCCCCCCCCTTCCCCCGCAGCAGAGCGACACCAGCGCAGACTAGTGACGTCATCAGGGGAGCACCACTGTGTTGTCCCCTTTTGGCGCCCCTCAAATGCTGGTGCCCCCTGCAACGCAGGGGCTGCTTACCATCTAGCACCAGCCCTGCAAAAGAGTGATGGGCAGAGGAGAGCTAGTGATTTGTCTGACGAAGTGGGATTTTTTCCCATGAAAGCTCATGCGGTAAATAAATCTGTTAGTCTTTAAGTGCCACACGACTCCTTGCTGTTTTTGCTTTACTAGACTAACACGGCTGGCCCTTTGGAACTTCCTATTCCTTTATAGCTCTTGCTAAACTAGGTCATTTACAACTAAAGCAACCTTTCTCTGCACTCACATGTTGCTCTGCCAGGCAGCTTATACATCATAATGCCGTCATCTTTGTAATTTACCCTCTCCTTATCCCAAGTAGCCACATACTGAAGAGTAATATCAGGTGGACCAAATTACAGGCATGGAATTAGGTTGACATGATGTAATTACTTGTTCTGGGATTTTAATGTAACTAGCATAGTAAGAGGTTAAAACCAGTTGCATATTTCAAAAGCTTCACTTAAGGGAAGTGAAGTACATGCTATTTCATACTGTAGACAGCATCTGATGAAATCTAGCCCATACCACCTCAACTTCAATAAAGTCAGATCTTCATCAAGCCTATCATAGTCAGTTTAGCGAGTACAGTATGTTTTGTCTTTCATTAGCTCTGTTCACTATTACGTTATACTTCCTGCAAGATTCGATTCTGCCATCATTATGCTCAACTGTGCTGGTGCAACTAAATGTAGTTACTGGAACAGTCACTGGTATCTTTTAGCATCTGCAAAACAACACTTGTAACATATAGGTAAGGGCCACAATAACAACAGCCAAAATAGGTCAGAGACTCAAAAGAGTAACATAGTGTTCAATGCAATAATAATCTCATAATCAATGGCAAGCATACCTAATAGGCAAGCGTGCTTGGGTGTGGTCTCCTACAGGCATTTTATAAACAGAACATGTAATGACACTTTCAGTAAATATGCATTATAGAATAGTATCTGTACTGTGAAAGTGAGTGGGAGAGCTTTGGCTCCTCTCTTGATATATTTAATGTAAGCCTTTTTTCATGTGATGGGGAGGGCATCTTATAGACTCTCCAAAGCTCTGTTGAATTGCCACTGACACCAAATGGTACAAATATCTAAATGTGTGACTAATGGGTTATGTTTTGTGAAGGAACACACTTGAGATCAGTCTCTTGGTTCAGACATGCAATTGATGCTCTAACCATTTGAAGTGAATAGCAAGCCTATGGCAATTTTGTGAAAGTCATGGAGTTAAAAAAAGAAGCCCTTGGCCCAACACTCAAATCAGAATAACCCTAGATTTTAAGTAAGTCCAGAGCCAGACTCTCTGTCTTGTCTTTAATGCTAAGGCCACTGTTCTGGCCAAATTCCCAGTTTGGATAATTATATCCTGCCTTCTTACATATTTTGCAGTTTCTGTTGGACTCAATATTCGCCTTCACTTCCTGTCTTAGGTAGCTGGGTAATGAATCTGTCTGCTGTTAAATGATGCAAATTGCTCAGAAGACGCCTACATTTCAGTGGTTGTTGAAATGATCCCATGTATATTTTCATCATCATTTCACTAATGTTTCTAAAATACTTTATTCTTTAGATGAAATGTGCTCAAGAGCTGCACTTTGTTTGGTTTGTGCAAAACCTAGAGCCCCACTCAGAGATCAGGGCCTCATTGTGCCAGGTCTGTAATATAAAACAGACAGGTGCTAAGGCAAAGACTTTACAGCCCAATCATGTTTGTTGTTGTAAAAAAGGAATAATTATGTAAGGCATAGCGGGCTTATAGCTAAGGTTGGACTGACATACTACTAGGCTTTTCAAGAAAGTGCTTGAATACTTCTTTCTTGAAGAGACCAGGCTTTCTTGAAAGCAAACAAAATAAATTATGACTCAAAAGAAAGTATCTGTCTTTCTGCAGCTTAATCAAGCATTGGTTAAAACTGACATCCTCTTGTCTCACTTAATGACTCTATTATGTTGTGGCTTTTATTTTTATTTATTTAATTCTTTTTTACTAAGGAACCTTTTTTTGTTAAAATCAGAGGGTGAAAATGAGTAACTACGCTGTTACTGAAGTGCTCCACTTCTTTCTCTCTCTGTCCCTTCTTCCTTCCCCTGTTTTCATTCTTTTGTCCTGAGCTTTTTGTGAAAGAGTCTGGGAACCTAAAGTCGCTTGGTATCTGTTCATTTGTGTACTTCAGAAATGTTCACACAGGCATTTTTAATGTATGCAAAGCACTTAATACCTCCATCAGTCTCCAGTTTTAAGTGCTTGAAAACAACACCATTCAGATCATGAACCCAGATTTAGTACTAGCGCATGCCATATACTAAACATTATTCTGTTGCTCTTTGGCATGTTACCAAATCAGTTTAAAGATAAACTTGAAGGCAGCTTGTTCCCTCCTCTGTTCTTGCAAAGCTAGCTCATATGCAACTTTTAAGCCTTGGCTACATACACAAGTTGTACCAATTTAACTCCATCAGTTATTTAGAAAATTATGTAGTCCCACTGTTACAATCCTCCCCCTCCCATGATGCTTCCCAAGGGCACACAAGGTTTTTCCTCAAGTAGTGTATCTATGGGTGCTCCACTGCAAGTACGGTGTATCTGTGCCCCTGTTCTGCTGAATGGGGAAGTTTGGTAGTAGTTTCCATTCCGCTCATGCATTCACTGCTCCTCTCCAACCAGGAGGCTAGCCATCATATGCAAATGAACCTGCCTCGGTTCCTTCTCAACCTCTGCTGGCTAGAGATGGAACTCAGCTGTCTGTTTGTGGACTGTCAATACTTTTAAAAATAACCAACTTTTAGCTCTGCTTAAAGCTTTTTCTTTGTTACTTTGTCTATTACTTGGCTGTGGGTCCCCCACCCCAATGTGCCCACTGATGAGACCACAGCTGGAATACTAAGCCCAGTTTTGGAGCCACCCACTACAGGAAGGATGTAGATAAACTGGAAAGAGTCCAATGGAGGGCAATGAAAATGATTAGGGAGCTGGAGCACATGCCTTATGAGGAGAGGCGGAGGAGACTGGACTTGTACAATGAGTAGAAGAGAAGCGTGAGGGGTGATTTGATAGTGGTCTTCAGCTACCTGAAGGTGGATTCCAGGGAGGAATCCACCTTCAGGTACTTGAAGGCCACTATCCCCCTTCAGCCAGCCTGTTATCAGTGGTGGCAGATGACAGAACAAGGAGCAATGGTCTCAAGTTACAGTGGGAGTGGTCTAGGTTGGATATGAGGAAAGACTTTTTCACTGAAAGGGTGGTGAAGCACTAGAATGGGTTACCTAGGGAGATGGTGGAATCTCCATCCTTGGCAGTTTTTATAGCCCGGCTTGACAAAGCCCTGGCTGAGATGATTTATTTGGGGATGGTCCTGTTTTGAGCAGGGGATTGAACTAGATGACCTTCTGAGGCTCTTCCAACCCTAATCATCTATGGTTCTATGAAAATAGGAAAAAAAAGAAAAAGATTTGTCTCCAGCTAACCCCAGTAGTAGGGACATCCCCTGGGAAAGAGTATAACTAGCTTTGTGGGCTTCAAAAAGTGCCTCAGTTGCACAAAATCTATCCCAGGGACCGCTTGATACTTATGGTGCATTTTCTGCTAGGGAGAGAAGCACATTCCACAGAAGTATGATGGCAGCTGAAGTCCAGATCCAGGAAGCACCGAGAGCTTAGACTCCAATTCTTACTCATGGAATTGCCCCTTCAACTTCCAGAATCCCAGAAGGAGCTCTTACTGCAACCCTCTACTTCAGAGTGGGATGAGCCCAGGCAGATAAGCCACTCACATAAGGCTTCTAAGAAAAGCCAATCAAGCCAGAAATGATCCCTGGCTCAATCAAGATCATTGGCATCAGTGGCATCAAAGCCATCTAAATCTAGCACCCTGGGCATGCATAGTACTTAGTTGACAGAACAAGCTGGACTGCCTAAAGACCCAAAGGACACAGGCAAAGAAGCACAGGAACCACAGGGACATGAAAAGCATAGAAGATATTTCCCAGGAAAGACTCTGTCAGTATGGATGTCATGTCAACATCATTATAGACCCCATGGACCACCACTGACAAACCTCACTGCTGGATCTGCATCTCCAGCTCCATTGGTGCAAGTCTCTTGGCACTGGCAATTGCTTCTGGCATAGATGCCATCCACTGTTGGATTTCCGGTGCACGATGGATCTTTCAGAGTCTGACACTCTGTAATTGACTCTACTCAGTACTGAGGCCCCAGTACCAAGCTTACCCAGAGACCTTGACTCACCAACTTCTTTGTGCTGTGCACTGCTCTTCTCATAACTGGAGTCATAAAGTGAATCAGAGGAGGTGGGTTCCCACTGCTCATCTCACCCAGGATATGGGGTTCAATTTCACTAAGAACATCAGGTATATCCTACACCCAATCCACAGCAACCCTGGTTTGGTAAACCATGGTCCAAACCATTGGGCCCCTACCCATTGCAATGACCTTACAGGGACTTTGGCAGAATCAGAGGCAACAAGCCTCTCGTGTTTCCAGTGTGGCAAACCAGCAGATGAGTAGACACCTTCTTTCACATGTGTGGCTTCAAGGGCTTCTGAACCCTTCAGGCAAGGAAGGACATAGAGGCTGAGGCAGCAGAGGAAGTAACCCCTCAAGCCCACTTCTCACTGTCATCACCAGAGGTGTCACTGGCACAGGCCTTATGGGGCTTGAGCCCGGAGTCCCAGCGGCTGAGCCCCAGGTCCACCTCTGGGCTGCCTGTGGCAGCAGCTGCAGCAGTGGCTCATAAGGCCCAAGTCCCAGCATGCTGAGCCCCGGCTCTTTTCCCAGGCCAGCAGCACTCCTGGTCATTACCAGATAAGTGGGCGATGCCTCCTCTGTCATCAATGACTGATGATTTCAGACAAATCCAGGACCTGGCATGGAGGGCAGTGAAAGCCCTGGAAATACTGTTACAGTAGGTGACATTCTCACCACAAGCTGGTGGATGTTTTACATTCTGCCACCTCTTCCAGAGTAGCCCTACCTATTGATGAAGCACTCGTGGACGCTTTCAAAGTCATTTGGCAAACTTCTGTGTCAATCCCACCAGCATGCAGGTTGGGGGACAAAAAGTATTACATGCTAGCAAAAGACATTGAGTTTCTCTTTTCCCCCCGTGACACACTGCTTGCTAGATCCAGTCCTATGTGCCATTGTGACCTACCAATCCCCACTCCTGAACCCTGACTTAGCCTACTTCGCCAGATGACCATTCACTCCTGAGTCAGTTCACACCAGACACTTCCATGTTATCAGTCCCAGGCAGTGGGTATGCACTCTTTGGTCACTTATTGAATGATCCTCAAGTGAGCAACCTTAGTCCCCAGACCTCAAACCAGGAATTCCAATCTTACAGGGATTGGGGTCCTTCTGCAATCACCACTGACTCATGCCTGTTCATTTAACATTGAAATAGATTGTGCCCACCCTCTCTCACTCATAACCCTCTAAAGTCCACATAGCTGTCGATCAAAAAGCTACTAGTTTATTGATTAAAATATGATTTAAGTGAGTATATAGCAAATCAATGCACAATCATTTAATAAAGCAGTCAGAAGTAGCCACAAGTCAGATAAAAGGTATAAAATGCATGCTAATCTAATGGCACGGTCTTGGATCACACTTCAGCTTATTCTTATCTTTCTTACCCCAAAGTCTGGCTGTTCAGTGGTTTTCAGCCAGATGAGGCCGTCCTAGCCATATGGGTAGGCTGAGTATGTTGCAGTTGCTTCTAAGATGGTGTTTCTCCCAGTTCAAACTATCAGTATTTGTTTGCAGTCTCCATTCTGTCCCTCCCCCTTTTCCTGGGCTTAGGAGCCCCAGGCACTTAGCTAGTTTCAGTGTCTTTGTTAGGTACCTCATCAGCCTCTGTGCTTGTTCTCAGCTTTGGCTGTTTACATGCTTCTGGGAAACAACCCTATTTGTTCCTTCTCCCTGGAGCCATGTAACCTGCTTCACATAGGTACACATACATGATCCTACAGGAAACAAGGCACCATGGTAATTATTTGGAATATGCTAAGAACATTCATAAAGGAACCCTGCTGGGCACATTTGGCATCAAGTCACACAGTTACTTTGCAATAGTGAACAGAAAAGTAACACAGATCATACCCTAGGGATGCACAGATGTGTGTCCCGTGACACCACCTACATCCCAGTCACTGTAGAGGCAATCAACTACATGGAGCATCAGAATCAGTTCAAATCCATACTTTATGACCAGGACTGGAAACACCTGGACCTTTTAGGCAGGAAGGCATATTCCTCCACTATCTTCCAGTTTCACATAGCAAATTACCAAGCCTTCTAGGCAAAATGCAACTACTAGAATTACATGAAACTGGGTTCCTTTTATGATGCTGTCTGGCTTTAGAGAATTATTTATTATTATTTCTCTTATTAATAATATTTTATATTTGCAATAATACATATGTGATATGCCATGTTTGGTATCAATGGAAAGATTGTAATTGGCAAGGAATGATTCTGTGGTTTATATGAAGGTGTCATATTTGCATGAGAAGCTAGCAATTGGTTTAGTCTATTTGTGTTTCAAGTTATTGGATGTTGGGACTCTCCCGGACTGGATGTCTAGAAGCCACTGTCTCCTTAATGGCCCGTTAAGGATGCTCCCAGTGCACCCAGGAAGAAACCTGTTGAGACACTAGGACTTCCCCGTGTGGCTCAACACCCATTTTGATTTGCAAAAAACTCTACACAGCATGAGAAAGACCAGAAATAAAAAGCAGCAGCCCCAGCTCCATTTTGTCTTCAGTCTCCAATCTGCAACCAATACCCTCCTCTGGAACTATTCTTCTGGAACTGAACAAAGGATTGAGACCCACCCAGGTGCTGGGTGTCTACCAGAGGAATTGGACTAACCTGCAAACTCCAAAGTCTTCAAGAACTTCCTTCTATGGATTCCAAATCATTCGTATGTATGTGATTCACTCTGACCCTTTAAAATTTCTCATTTTGTTTCTCTTCTTTTTATATTAAACCTTTAGTTTTAGTTACTGAAGGATTGGCTGGCAGCATGGTATTTTGGGCAAGATCCAAGCTTGTATTGTTCTGGGTAATGTGTCTGGCCCTTTGGGGTCAGGAGAACCTATTTCTTTAAGGCTGTGTTCTCACACAGCCAGTTATTTTGATATGGTTGTTTCGCAACAACCGTATATCGAAATAATGCTTATATCGAAACAACTTAT